>VXBC01003879.1:0-44595 GCA_013399945.1 Ploceus nigricollis | reverse complement strand
AGAACCACAGAACCACAGAAATATAGAACTNCAGAATCCCAGAACCACAGAGCCACAGAACCACAGAATCACAGAAATACAGAACCACAGAGCCACAGAAATACAGAACCACAGAACCACAGAACCACAGAAATACAAAATCCCAGAACCACAGAACCACAGAGCCACAGAAATACAGAATCACAGAATCCCACAGTGAGCCAGCTTGGAAAAGACCTTTGGGATCATCGAGTCCAGCCTGACCTAACACCTCCTTGTCAGCTGAGTGCCACGTCCAGGCTTTATTTAACACGTCCAGGGACAGTGACTCCAGCATCTCCCTGGGCAGATGACTCCAGTGCCCAAAAGGCTCCCTGCAGACCCATTCCCAGGGCCAGGACCCACCCTAGGCACACCCCTGTGCTGCAGAGGGGGAGGTTTTAGCAGGGGGTGTGCCCCGCTGTCCCCAGCAGGCAGCACAGCAGGGTGACCTGATGGACAATTCCCCATGTCCCAGGGGGATGCTGCAGCGTGCTTTTTGGCAAATTCCCTCTGCTTGGCTCTGAGGTGAAGGGCCAGAAGGCCTCCTGCCTTTCAGGAGGATGTACCTGTCCTCCCAGGCAGGGCAGAGCTGGTCTAGACAGCGAGGCCATAAATCTGCTGGCTGCAGCACTCCCACCATCCCTGGGACAGAGGGAGGCAGCCCTGGCACGCCTGATGGGGAGCTCAGTGTCCAAAAAGGCTTATGAGCAGCCTGTCTGGAAACACTGGCAGGATGCTACAGGAATATATCCTAAAGCCTCCCCTCCTGGGCACCTGGGAAGCTTCAGCAGCACCTTGGGCCCTCAGGAGCAGGGCTCACGTGCATCCCTGATGGTGTGGGCACCCAGCACGCTCTCCTGAAGTTTTCAGAGCACTCCTTTCCCTTTGTTACTGGGGCAATGAGGCACAGCCCAGGCCGATTTCTTCCTCTGGATCTTGCCAGACTTTGAGTCCCAGCCTGGTCCTGGCTCCTCCTTGTGCCACGGACCAAAGTGGGGTCAGAGTGGACCCCAATGCCCTGATACTGGGAGCTGCCATGGGACATGGAGCAAGGCAGCCCTGAGGGCTCAGGACCTGCAGCCTGGTGGGTTCAGGACAGCACTGTCCCCTCCTGGTCCCCTCTCACCACCTCCAGGACAGCAGTATATATGTATATGTTACATAAATATATATATATATAAAAACTGTCTATGCCAGTGTTATAGTACTCGATAATTATATAATTTTACATGTGTTATTGATTGTGTATATTATCTGAATAATTTCTAATTGCTATCAGCTTCTTCTGCACTACATGCATTGTTTTGTCTGATGTTTCCTCATACTCAGAATAAAGCGATGCGAGCAGAACTGAAATAAAGGCTTGGATGGGGTGAGGAGGAGTCTCTGTGCAAAGCCCAGCACAAGCTGGGATGCTCAGCCCTCTCCTGGTGGGTGTCAGTGGTGGGAGAGCTGGGCCAAAGTCCCCAGGAGCTCCGTGGAGCTGCAAACCCCATCCTTGGCCAAGCCCTGTGGGATCAGCATCCCCCAGGGCTCGGTGGGTAGCGGTCGCACACGCTGCAGCTGAACGTTCTCCTGGCACAGGCACGGCTGCAGCTTAAGTAACACTGAGTAAACTCTGTTTAAAGGAGACAGCTGTGCAACTGGGATGAGCTACAAGTGAGTGAGATTCCCGGTGACGTGTCCCCAGCTCTGCTGGAGTCTCCCACCGCCCACGGCGCAGCGCTCGGAGGGTCTGTCCCCGAGGAGCAGCGTGCAGCAGGGATCTGGGTGGAGTTTTGGCAGAGGGTTTAGCTCACAGGAGCCTCCTCTGCTAAGGGAGGTGACACATGGTCACTGACTTCTGTCCCTAAGGCTCCCTTGGGATGCTGCACCCATGCAGGAACCATCCCGGAGGGAAGCGTGCTTGCAGAGAGTCAGGGTGGGACATGGCACGTGCCTGGAGCAGAAACTGCAGCCACGGCAGGAGGGACAGCCAGACAGCCAGGGACAGGGGACCTGCACCTCCAGCTGAAGCCTTGAACACTGGTAGAAGGCACCTTCCTTTGAGATAGTCCTGAAAACAAGTTAAGACTCCTCCTTTGGGGTCGTTCTCCCACTTTTCCAGATTTCAAAAGTTCCGATTCTTTCCCAGGGCTTGGAGGACGTGCCTGGATGCTGCTGTGACCTCCAGCAGCTGGGAGGAGGTGACAGATATCTGCAGCAGCCAGGAGCTGGGGCACACCTGGGCAGCTGGATCAGAGGGGAAGCTGAGCTCGGGACCCTGGGCCTGAGTGAGCTCCATGCCCAAACTGCTCCAGGATGAGATTCACCACTGGAACTCATGGCCAGTGCTTCTGGAGAAACAGGGCAGCCCCAGGTGTTCCCTGGGAGGGGCCTGGACACAGGCCATGAAAGGAATCTTCTGATCACAAAATTCATAAAAATTCATAACATTTCACTTGTCAATTTTTCATAGCAAGGCCAGAGCAGGAAGAGGATGGAAAAGGAGGGACACCTGCGTTGTGCAAGGACATAGTATAGCTGAAGGGACTGAGGAACCTGGGGAATGACACCAGGACAAGAGAGCCAGATATGCAAAAACCCTCTCTGATAGACAGAAGTCATGGAAAAACAAATATTGCCTGTGGTAAGAGTGGCTGAGCAGAGGATGTGGCAGAAAAATGCCCGAAATGTGTGGTACAACCCCTGGAAATCAAGGCAGCATGTTCATCTTTACATGGGGTCACTAATTGTTGCCACAGGCCCCTACTTGGGTAATAATTAGCATTGACTCTATGATTTAGAAGGCTGATTAATTGTTTTACTATATCATCTTATAGTGTATTTTATTATGCTTCTATATTACACTATATTGCTGTAGAAAGAGCTCTCACTAACTAACTACTACTAATTAACTGGAAAACTCATGACTCTCTGCTGAGACACCTGACACAGCTGTGGATCCAATAGGTCAGTGAATTTAAACACTATCACTAGAATTTAATCAAGCAATCACTTTGGGTAAATAATCTTCAGAACACATTCCACATGAGCACAACAACGAGCAAAGATGAGAATTGTTTTCTCTTCTTCTCTTTATGTTTCTTCAGGAAAAATCCTGAGAGAGAAAGAATTCTGTCTCTCTGTCCAGATAATGTGAATGCCACACGATATGTGGCTCTTTGGAGCTCTGGGAGACTCTGGAGCAGCCGAGGGAATGTGAAAGCCCTGGCAGGTCTGACAGGAGCCCTAGCAGAGAGCTGCTCCTGCAGACCTGGAGTTTCAGGGGAGAATAGGCAGAGGGTCTGTGCTCCTAAAGCTCAGAGGCTCAGTGCTCCTGAAGCTCAGAGTGCTCCTGAAGCTCAGAGGGTCTGTGCTCCTGAAGCTCAGAGTGTTCTTGAAACTCAGAGTGCTCCTGAAGCTTAGAGGCTCAGTGCTCCTGAAGCTCAGAGTGCTCCTGAAGCTCAGAGGCTCAATGCTCCTGAAGCTCAGAGTGCTCCTGAAGCTCAGAGGCTCAGTGCTCCTGAAGCTCAGTGTCCCTAAAGCTCAGAGGGTCAGTGCCCCTGAAGCTCAGAGGGTCAGTGCTCCTGAAGCTCAGTGCCCCTGAAGCTCAGAGGCTCCTGTCACCTCCTGGGGCTCCCAGGAGAGCAGACAAGGGTTAATCAGCGTCTTGGGGAGAAGGAGAGCCTGGGGGAGCACAGTCTGCCTGTGGGTGTGTTTCAATGAGTTCAGCTCAAGAGATTCCTTGGATTGTGGCGTTATCTCTCACGGCAGGGATGGGGACTGGACCCAAAGAGGGGCAGGGTGAGAAGCAGGCTCCAGCCAGCGCTGGTGCCTGGGAAGGGGCGAGTGAGCGCCAAGGGAGAGGCACCCGCCGGGTACTGTGCCCATTCCAGCCTATAAAAGGCTCTTTGCGTGTCAGAAACAGAATTGACTTCCACTCCTGACAGCTCCTAAGCTCCAATGTCTCCTAATAAACTCCATATCTTTATGCAAAGGAGTTGCTTCATATATACAAGATATGCGGCAGGATGAGGCTCGGAGCCAGGCTGAACCTCCAGGACAAGGAGTGCCTTTGTGTGCTGGAGGTCTGCTTCGGGGAACATCTCCACCCTGATGGCAGGGAGCCTGGAAAAGGACAGCCTTCTCCCTGGGGCAGGGGTTTTCAGAGGGTCTGAGTGCCCACTCCAGCAGCAGGTGGGTTGGGAATAAGTGGTTGCCTCCAGGGAAGCTCCAGATGGACATTGTGTGGCCAGAGTCCCTGCAGAGCTACTGAGAAGTGACCCGAGGGAACCTGCCCTCAGTGAGAGGTGGCAGAATGCAACAATGACCCCAAAGTGCCACCAACAGTGACTGTGCTGGCAGAGAGGCCTGGGCACCCCAGAAGAGCTCAGCCCCACCTCAGTGCTCACAGAGCTGCTCTTCCCCACAACATTCCTCTTGCCAGCCCTGGCACACCTGGCATTTGTGCAGCTTTCCTCTCAGCTGGCTTTATCCCTCGTCAGTCCCTGTCCTCTGTGCCACAGGGACAGTACTTCTGCTGGTGGCTGGGTACCAGCACAAACAAAATTAGCTCCTGTCCCCCCTGCCCTTAGATTTCCTTCCAAACATGAACAGTAGTACGCCAAAGCAGGAAAGCATGGAAGAAAAAGGAAGGATGAACCCTGGACAGCTGGGATCACTGCCTGCCAGGCCTCCTGGAGCTGTAGCCTGTTTTAGTTTCCATTTCCACAGCTGTAAGAGGAGGCAGTGACATCTTTCTGCTTTGGATCCTCACAGCCCTGGGCAGAGCTGAGCAGGGCAGAGGTGGAGGCTGGTGGCATCTCCAGGGGATTCTGGATTCGTGCCTGGCCCTGCTGCCTCCACCCTGGGCAGGAACAAGACCTTGTGGTCACAAGCTTTACCTACAGGTGTCACAAGTGCCACCAAGTGCCAGGGTCTCTCCCTCCACACACTCCTGTGTAATGAGGTTTGTTCCCTCTGGCTGGCACCACCTGCAGCCCTGCATCCACCTGGAGGACAATTTTCAGCTGCTGGATGATGAATTTTCTCTGGTTGAGCCATGGGACCCAGTTTGGCTCCCTACAGCTGCCCTGCCTGTGCCTCTCCAGGGGTTTTGATCCTCTGCAAGCATTAGCAAAAGGAACACTCCACTGCTGGGTCAGCAGAGCAGCACTGGCAGCCTGGCTGAGCAGTGACCCATGCACAGACACATTCACAGCCCTGCTCTGCCCCAGGGTCACCTGCTCCACTTCAGGATCCCTGATAAAATCACAGCTCCCCATGCTGTGATTCTTCTCCTTCTCCTCCTCCTCCTCCCCCTGCCAGGCTGAGCTGCCTTTGCTCTGGCCTTAATTGAACCCACCAGCTCCCCACCCCAGCCACAGCTCCTCCCTCCCCACAGTCCTAAAACTGCCCACAGCAGCTGGCAGTGCACGGATCTGTTGCTGTTCCGTGCCACAGACCCTCTTTGCCCTGCCTGGCTGCTCCCAGCCCCGGGGTGGCCACAGGAGCTGTGGTGGCCTGGCTGGCCCTGCCCCACCCTGCTGGGCTGGCCCTGCTCGGGCAGGAGAGGGCAGCTGGGGCCAGAGGAACCCGCCAGGGCCGAGATGTGCTTGCTGGCAGCCAGCAGACAAAATGTCCTTAAATCTGAAGTCCCCCAGGGAAAATAAATGCTCTTCATCTGCCGGGACAGCCGGGTTCTGCCGCGCCAGCCACACTGACCTCTGCTCATGGCCTTGTCCCAAGGTTTCTTGACACCAAAAGGCAACGAGCAGAACCCAGTGTGGAAGAATAAACACAGCCTGTGATACCCAATTTGGGCTGGGACACTTTGGGTGCATTTCACAAGCCTTTAGATCATTTCTGCTGGGGCACTGGGGTTAGGGCTCTGGGCACTGGCCCAGGCGCCAGGGTGAGCTGGCCCTGCCTGTAACCTGGAGGTTACACAGCCCCTCTGTGTGTCCCTCCATGCTGAGGGGACCCAGCAGGACAGGCCAGGGCTACCCTGGAGCTGCAGGGGCCAGCTGTGGGCAGGAGAGGCACAGAAGCAGCAGGCAGTCTCTGACATCCCAGGAATCAGGGCTGGGAGCTCTTCCCCCACTGCTGGGGATGGGGCAAGTGGCTCAGCCCTGTGTTTGGGCAAGGAGCTGCTGCTCAGCCACTGCTGCACCACAGCTTGGCAGGCTCTGGGCTCAGTTTTGGGGAGGAACTGTTGGCCTTGGTGGGCCCCCATCCCTCTGTCACCTTGGGCTGGCCCAGGCAGGGCTGGCAGGCCAAGGGCAGCCTCGATGACCTCCCCATCTCCCAGCACCACCTGTAAAACACATTTTTCTGAGCACCCCAAGAGACTTTTCTTCTGCAAACCCTTCCAGATAAACCCAACTTATTTAGCTGGTAATGTATAAACAGTTTATCAGCTTTGTGCATTTGCAGTGCAGCGGGATGGATGTTGTTCTTGGAATTCTGTTTGGTCATAATATTTAGAAGAGGGCTCTGATAGCAAAGATAAGCAGCTCGCCCACAGCAGATGGCTCGTGAGACACTCAGCGGAGCCAACATTCTGTGGGGAATGAATAAACTTGTAATGCAAGTTGTTTGTAAGTGGTTTTAGCTAAATGTCACATGTAAGACTGCACAGACATGCTCTGTCCAAGGTGTTTGAATTTATAGGAGCGAGGATTCAAAGGCAGGGGCCAAATTTGCTTTTAAACTTCCTTAAACAAATGTACAGAGGATAAAATACCTCTGGATTTGCTCTTGGAGCAGGGGTGTGAGCAAGACAAAGCCCATCCCTCCCAGCAGGTCCTGGCCAAGGGGCTGTGCCTGCCACCATGCCCAGCCTGGGCTGGGGTGGGGAAGGGCATTGTGACCTCATGAGGTCCCCTGGCCCACGTCCACTTTATGAATGGTCTCTGCTGTGCTGGCTCATTCACCTTCCTGCAGAGGGGAAGCAGGGAAATGCTCTCCTCCCAGGGAGCACCCAGGGAGCTTTTTCTTTAGCCTCTTTTTCTTTAGCCTCTTTTTCTTTAGCCTCTTTTTCTTTAGCCTTTTTTCTTTATTCTCTTTTTCTTTATCCTTTTTTCTTTATTCTCTTTTTTTTACTCCCTTTTTCTTTATTCTCTTTTTCTTTATCCTTTTTTCTTTATCCTTTTTTCTTTATTCTCTTTTTTTTAATCCTTTTTTCTTTATTCTCTTTTTCTTTATCCTCTCTGACTGCATGACGAGGCTGGGAATGGGTCCCAGGGAAGCCCTGGACACTCACACACATGCAGAGCATCCCAGAGCTGAGCTCCTCAGGGCAGGGTCTGGCCCTCACTGGGAGGTGCTCAGCAGAGGAGGTGCCAAGAGCAGTGAGCTCCCAGAGGTGGCAAAACCATCCTCACTCACAGGGCTCTGTGCTGTGCATGCTGTGGGTGCTTCCAGTGCTGCAGGGCTCTGTGTGGAGCCTGGGGAGAGCAGTCCCTGCCCTGCCAGCCCTCTCCTGGGAGCTCTCCAGGTTGCTCTGCCCACCTCACCTGCTCTGTCCCTCCTGGCACGGTGACACTGCAGGAGCCAGCAAAGGGCACAACTCACCCCAGTGCTCCTGGCCACTGGGAGTGATGGTGCTGTCCAGTGACTGCCCACCCCACTGTGCCCCCAAAACAGAGCTTTCCATGATGCCAGCCTGAGCACCTCAGTGTGCAGAGCCTCCCCCTNCAGTGCTCCCCTGGGGGTCAGGACACCCCAGAGCAGACAGAGAAATACTCCCAGTGCCCTGGGTTTCCACACCCCCTCAGCACAGCCCTCCTCCCCTGCCCACATTGCTGGGGCAGCAATGCTGCTGAGCTGTGAGAGTGCCAAACCCCACCTCCAGGTGAGGAGACACCACGGGCAGTGCTGCCTTTCTGCTGGAGGAGGCTGGCAGGGGCCGTGGGGGCAGAGCACAGCATTCCTGGGGTGGGCAGGGGCAGCCCCAGCCCTGCTGCAGGTGCAGGGTCAGACCCCCAGCACTGGTGTCCCACCCAGAGCGAGGTGTCCTGGAGCCACCACGCACAGGAAAACCCTGCCAGCTCTTCGTGGTGAGCCCCTGCCATGGGGCCATGTCCCACATCAGTGCTCTGAGGTTGGAGCTCTGGATGCTGAGAATTTCAGACTTTCTGTGCTGAAAGGCACTGACCCACAAGAGAACACTGCACTTGACCTGAGGCTGTGGAGAAGACTTTAAAAATTGATTAATAGCACTGAGATTATGGGTGTGGAGTTCATTAGAAGTGTGTAACATCACAGGGTGGAAAACTTAGAGTTTGGGGTTTTAGAATATAGAATATAGTAATAGATCTATGAAGCAAGATGGAGGTTCTAGGGCAGGGGCTGGTCCTTCTTCTTCACCTTCTTCTTCACCTTCTTTACCTTCTTCCTTCTTCTTCACCTTCTTCTTCCTTCTTCTTCACCTTCTTCTTCCTTATTCCTTCTTCTTCCTTCTTCTCCATGGGTTTGGGTGGTATTTCGTAATTGGACAGGAAAGTCCTCATAGTGGACTTTGAGTGATTGGTTATTGGGTTAAAAGTGAAAATAATTTAGGTGTCATTTCTTAATTAGACAGTTTAGCCTTAAAAGACCTTGTAACAGAAGGTAGTTAGCCATTTTGTGCCTCGTTAGTGAAATACTGCAAAGCTCACTGCCTGGGAGACTGTAACATAGATAAATAATAAACACCTGAGTGTGAACACAGCTAGCATCTCAAGTACCTTCAATCCCAATCTCAACAGAAGAAAAAAGAAGCTGAAAACCATCACTCTGACACACTGACAGGGCTCTTTTTGCTGCAGTCTGGGGGGAAAAGCACACAGAACAGGGTGCTGAAATGTATTTCTTCTCGTTTTTGCTTTCAAGGCTCCTGCACAACGGGGCAAGGCCTGTGCAGTGTGGTGGAAAATCCCAGCACCAAGAGCACGAGCTCAGCTGCCTGGAGGGGCTCAGCCCAGAGCCTCCTCTCACAAGTCACCTCAACACCCAGAAGGGACTCCAGGACTGGCTACCTGGCATTCAGAGCATCCAAAAAAGGAGAGAGGCTGAAGCCAAGGAACATTTGTCTTGCCCTGTGTTGCATGAGTTAATGAATGTGGTGTTTCCAGCCTGCTCCATTCATCCAGCCTTCCCCTCCCAGGTACTAAAGAGTCACCCAGGTCACACTGCTCTGGGATGTTCCCATGCCAGAGCTCCTTGGAAACTCTTTGTTTCCAAAGAGCCCCAACAGAATAGTGTTGGGCTTCTCTAAGTGCATCTCATAATTGTCTAGATTTATGAGGCCCCTACTGAAATGTTGAAGACAGCATTTAGAGTCCCTCGGTTCTTGTTCTGTTTAATCCATTCCCCGTTTCCCTGGGTTGTGATTCCAGCTCAGCATGTGAAGCTCTGCCATTGCCAACAGGCTCTTTCATTTCCAAAATGAGGCAGCTCAACATCTCTGTGACTCTGTTCCTTTCCCTCTTGTGGTCCCTCTTCACCTTTTTTCCACGTGGTTTCTTTGGTGAGTTAACTGCAGGCTGGGCACAGATCACCATGCACAGTGAGCAGTGGGACTGAAATTGCTTTGGCCAGCAGGAGTGACAGTCTGCTTGCCCTCAGGATGGGCCCAGTGTCCTGACACATCCAGAAAGCTTCACCTTCTCTGAGGGCTTCTGAGAAGCATCAGTCCTACCACCTTTATCTCCACACTGTCTCCAGGGCACTCTCTGAGGGACAGATTCAGGCTGAAGGTCACAGATTTATTGATTTTGGTGAAGGGTTTGAACTTTGTCTTTACAGCTAGAGAAATACCAAAGGCAACAAATTGTGGGTACCCCAAGATTGGTGTTTCACCCTGAGGCTCCCATGGAGCACTTTCCCTTGGCACAGTCTGATGGTTGCATTCACTCAGGGTGTGGGTGATCCATGATCCTAAAGAAAATGTTTAACTGCATTTATAACAGCAATGTAACTGAAGCACTGGGATTGATTCCCCTCTGAAATGAGGGCTGACAAAGGATGCTCCTATACAGGATTCCCACACCATTCCTACCCGTGCTTGTTTCTTCTGCAGTGGGTCCTGCTGCTGCAGTCCCCCTCCCTAGGGCAGAGGGATCTGCCCACCCCTCTCTGGCCCTTCAGCCACACCAGAACCCTCCCCAGCTGCAGCAGAGGTGGGTGGGCAGAGGCTCAGGCTCCTTTGGGACTCTGAGTGAAGGCAGCTACAGGTCCCAGGCTGGGTGCCTGCAGAGGCCACTGCCCCAGACACCACGGTGACACTGGCTGAGCCCCTGCAGCTCCTGGAGCAGGGCTGGTGACCTCAGAGCAGCAGAAACTGAAGCAGCCCCAGAGCAGAGCTCAGCTGTCCCCTCCCCTGTCCCAGGAGGGTCCCTGCACAGATGGGGTCCTTCAGAGCCCTGCCAGCAGCTCTTGCTCTCCGTTGAGACACAGCCATCGAACAATCCCTCTCTAATTGGCATTGTTTGCTAAAATTAAACCCCTGCTCAATGAAACACAGCCAGGAAGACACAGCTCCCCCAGGGCTTGGGCCCTCCCCATCCCTCAGACCGCTGCCCTCGTGCCTGGCCACGATCCTGCTGTGGGAATGCCCGGGCTGGTGGTGGTGGCATGGGCAGGGACAGTCCCTCATTAGTGGCATGAACCCTTGGGGACCGTGACTGCAGGTCCCCCAGGTGCCCACAGCTGTCCTGGCAGGAGGCTGTGAGCACCCAGCACAGGGCAGCCCCTCCCTGCCCAGGAGTGTCCCTGGGCTTTGGGTCCATCCAGGACGAAAAACATTCCCCCACGTCCCCAGCAGCAACCAGCACAGAGACACTCCTCTCCAGAGCAGGGCAGATAGCAAACTTTGCATGCTGAATTTTCTAAAACTAACTATAAATGGTAAAAACTCAAAGTCTTGCTTTCTCTGGAGGTTTTCAAGCAAAATAACCCCAAGAACGGCAGCTTTGACTTTTATTCGGATGAGAAAACATTCTTTCATTTTGACATCATCTTTGTCCGTTTTTATCATAGGGATAAAGTGTCTTTTATCTGGACACAATGCATCAAGCTGCAGGGTGAGTCATAAAGTGAATCTATACAATTGAGCCAAGGTGCTGCTCTGGGGCGAGGGCTGGCAATGTCCAAATGTCACACTGGAGGTACAAGGCAATAAACATCTCTGAGAGATGTCTGAGAGCTAACTCTGCTCTCCAAGGAGCCCAGTCTGCTTGGGGAGAGGTGTCACTTCAGAGACATCCCCATGAGCTGGGCACGGAGCTGAGCCCATGAGTGAACCTTTCTCACACCTCCTTAATCCAGCAGGGATGTGGGGTTTGTCCATGTGCCCTGGATTCCTTACACACGTGGGCAGCTGTGGGAGCTGCTGTGGGGTGATGCTGTCAGCCAGGACTCAGCAGGGTTTCCATCTGAAGCACACTCTGTGTTCAGTGTCAGATTCTCAGAGGATTAACCCCGGGGCTGGGAGGCTCCTGGACACGTCTGGGCTGCTTGTGAGGGAAGGCAGCCCTTGCAGAGATGTGCCAGGGATGTCAGAGAGCTGGGAACAGCCTCATCCCTTCCAGACTCATGGGCCAGAGCCACCCTCGGTGACAATTGTGCCCCACAGTTTTTTGGAGGGAGGGAAAGGGGCGTATGTGAATCACTTTGGCTGTGGAGTCCTGTCATGGGAAGCCTGTGTGACCTCCCTGGGGCAGCAGGCACACCTCACCTCCTCCTGCTCCTGGAAGGGCTGCTGAGGCAGCTGAGGGTGAGGAGGAAGAGGGTCCCAGGACATTACAGTGCCTTATGTCCCTGCTCCCATCCTGTGCCACCATGAAGGGTCCACAGCAGCTCAAAGGCAGGGCCAGCTCACGCTGCTGCTCCAGGGGAAGTGTTCCCAGCACAGGCTGTCCTTTAACACCCCAGAGCTCTGGTAGCAGGCAGGGCAGTAAGAACAAAGGGCTGATCTGACCAGGTTGTTCTCCCCAGGGCAGGCAGACACCTCAAACCTGTGCCATGGGCTGTAGTACCCACATTTGCTGCTCCCTCAAGAGGAGCAGAGAGAGAAGGAAAGGAGAAAACAATTTCTATTTCNTGGCTGCCTTTGCAAGGCTCAGGGCTAGGAGAGGCAGCACAGCTTCCCAGAGTAGAGGGGGCTTTGTGCTGGCCACCAGCCACCCCTCCAAACACCACCATGCCAGGGGACAGTGGTGGGGAGAGCCCTCCTTCCTCTGCTGGCCACCAGAGCTGTGCAGGAGAGGAGCCATTCAGGAGCAGGAGGTGGAGCTTCCTTTGTTCCTGAGTGATATTAGGAAAAAATTTTTCACTGAAAGAATAATAAAGTACTGGAATTGTCTTCCCAGGGAGGTGGTGGAATCACCATCTCTGGATGTGTTTAAAAAAAGACTGGACATGGCACTTGGTGCTACAGTCTAGTTGAGGTGTTAGGGCATAGGTTGGACTTGATGATCTTAGAGGTCTCTTCCAACCTCGTTATTCTGTGATCCTGAGGTGGGTACATACCTGCCCTGGAGGTGGCAGGAGGGCCTTGCTTAAGGTTGAGTGGGTTCCGCACCCCTCTCTGGCCCTTCAGCCACACCAAAACCCTCCCCAGCTGCAGCAGACGTGGGTGGGCAGAGGCACAGGCTCTTCTGAGACCTGTGAGTGAAGGTGACTACAGGTCCCAGGCTGGGTGCCTGCAGAGGCCACTGCCCCAGGACCACAGGGTGGACAAACCTTGAGGCTGGGTGCAGCCTGGGGGTGTGCAGAACTGACACTGTGTTCTCCACTCTGGTACCCACCCTGTGGAGATCCATTCTGCTTCCCTTCCGCTCCCAGGCACCATCAGGAAAAGGCACCTGGTCAAGGGACAGTCCTTCTTCCTGGCATGGGAAATCTGCTCAAGTTTCCCTGCCCAGATCTTTCCAGAAAATGGGCTGTCTCAGGAGGAGGAGGAGGTGGGCAAAAGGTGCCCATCATGGGAAGAGAGCACCATCTCCCCCTAGCACTGAGAGTTTGGATCCTGAAGCCCAGGCCAGGAAGGAAAATGATCTGCTCTTTGTGTCCATGTGCTGCTGTTTCCCTGGAAAACCCAGCCAGCAGTCACACAGCAGAGGAGCACAGCAGAAAACAAAATTGCCTGTTTTTAACCTCAGACTGGTCCAGCCAGCTGTACCTGGGCTGGGGGCTCACAGGGCAGGGGTGGTTCAGAAATGGAGAGGTCAGGGTGGAAATGTGTCCTGATCTAACAGCTGGTTTGGGGGTACCCCTCCAGGGGTGCCAGGGCTGCTGAATGAGGGGAGGGTCACAGGGAACACGGGCAGCCAGAGCTGTGGCTGCTCCCCAAGGAACCAGGGCTGAGTGAGCAGCAACATCTGCACTGACTGCAACCAGGAGCCACAGCCCAGCTCAGCCCAGGGCAGGATTTCCTCCTGGCAGGGACACTGAACCAGGCATCTCTTGCACCTCTGGGGGACACAGTGTGACTCAGCTTTTACCCACTCTCCTCTCAGAGGGGTCTTCTGCTCTGCAGGGCCCTTGCCCACCCCCTCTCCACTCCTCCAAAGCCGTTGGATTAAGATTCAAAGGTGAAAGCACAGCAGGAAACGCTTTGATACCAGGAGACAGAGCAGCCCAGGAATGTTACAGGATTTTTCCGTGGCTGTTTCTTCTCAAGCATGTACACAAGCAGCAGCACTGGGTTGTGCAACTTTGCTGCCTTTAGCAGCTCCAGGCAGGGAGGAGCTGGCATTATTTAGAATATCCCCTCCTTAAATCAGGCTGAGAAATCAGGACTGGCACGAGCAGCAGGACTTGCAGACGACATCCATTCCAAATGTTCCCACTAATTAGCACAACACAGCATCTTTCCAAGAGCAAGGGAAGCTCTGGAAGCCCAGGCAGTGCAATCACATGCAGTGTGATGGAAGCGTGTGTCCTGAGGGTGGGTGGCCAAGCCCTTGTGGATGTGGCCTGGCTTGGCTCACAGCACGGCCTGGCCACGTGGCAGGGCTGGAAAACCACCCCTCAGTAGCCTGATACACCTGGATCTGCTTTCCCTGGGGAGGCAGCTCCTCTGACCCTTCCCACAGATGGTGTCCTTCCACCCTGTGCTCCAGGAGCACCCAGTGCCGTCA
The DNA here is from genome assembly GCA_013399945.1 of Ploceus nigricollis. Taxonomy (NCBI): domain Eukaryota; kingdom Metazoa; phylum Chordata; class Aves; order Passeriformes; family Ploceidae; genus Ploceus; species Ploceus nigricollis. The sequence goes on along the minus strand of VXBC01003879.1, from coordinate 30,466 downwards.
GCTCTCCTCGGACCCTCAGCAGGACACAGCCGTGGTGCCACACGGACTGCAGGACACCCCGGCCTGAGGCTGGGATAGAAGGGCATGGAGAGGAAGACTCTTCACAGCTCCTCCCCACGTACCTGATGTCTGAGCCAGGCAGAAGTGTGTCCTTCAGCTTTGAGGATCTTGGCTTTCCTGCCTGGCCCTCTCCCTGAGGCTGGGTTGTGGGAGGCAGGGGCCGACATGGATCTCTTAGTTCACAGAATTTACAGAATTCACAGAATCACTGGGTTGGAAGAGACATCCAAGATCATCGAGTCCAACCCAGCCCCAACACCTCAACCAAACCCTGGCACCCAGTGCCACATCCAGGCTTTGTTAAACACACCCAGGGATGGTGACTCCACCACCTCCCCGGGCAGCCATTCCAGAACTTTATCACTCTTTCTGTAAAAAACTTTTTCCTAATATCCAACCTATATTTCCCTTGGTGCAGCTTGAGGATGTGTCCTCTGGTTCTGTCAGAACCAGTTCTGGTGTTCTCAGCTCTGGTGTTGGGGGTCTGCCAAAGACACCAAAGAGCAAAAATGCNGGTGCAGCTTGAGACTGTGTCCTAGTACAAGGTAACGGTATAACCTCAAGTAAATTTTAGGAAATAGAGTTGAAAATCAATGGGGATATTTTAATTTTCACACTCAAAATAAAGCACCCAGTGCAGACAGAGGAGAGAAGCCCACACCAAAATACAGAGCCAAGCTGGGATCCTGCTTGGAGCAAGAGAAGCTTTTGGAAAGTCCTTTAAGAAAGGCAGAACAAGACATGGCAGGAGAATTCAGGTGATGTTTGTGAGCCCAGTGATCACCTCAGCTGGATGCCCTCCTCCAGTTAGGAGGGGAAGGAAGCTGTGAGAGCACCAAACACCTCCTCTCTGAGAACCCTGCAGAGTCTGCAGGGGGTGCAGCCCAGCGGGGGTGTTTGGTGGAAGAACTGTGCCTGCAGCACTCCTCACTCTGCTCAGTAGCACTGGCACCCCTCATCCTGGAAATCATCACCAGCAGCTTGGAGCCATCACGCCTGCAAACCTCCAGAGGGAACGCTGCCCACGCACACTGCAGCTCCAGGAGCCCAGGCAGGAGTGGGACTGTGGCTCCCTGGGGTTCCTGATGGGGGAGATGAGTGTGAGCAGCTTCTGAGCCAGGGGTTCCTGATGAGGGAGATGAGTGTGAGCAGCTTCTGAGCCAGGGCAGAGCTCTGCAGGAGCTGTGCTGAGCACCTCAGGGTGACACTGGTCAGGAGAGCTGGACAGCACAGCAGCGCCCACTCTGCTGCTTCCATCAGCTCCTCCAGCAGCTCCCCAGCATCCTGCAGCTTACAGGATGCCTGTGCTGCTCTTGGTGAGGGAGAGGGTTGGTGCAGGCACACACAGTGCAGCAAAACCCCCCAGCACCTCAGCCCTGCTGCCAGGTAGGGATGCCCTGGGGGAGGGGGCACGCAGGGTGTGCGTGGAGCTCAGCACAGATGGGGTGGCAGAACCCAGCCCTGTGCTCCCAGCCAGCCCAGCCTGCTGGGAATGCTCCACGCTGCCTGGGTTTGTGGTTTAGTTCCTCCTTCTCACTCAGGAGCTGCTCCCTTGGGTGCAGCACAGGGGAAGGATCAGCTCTGGCCGTGCTGGCAGGGGAGCCAGCCCAGGGTGTGCCCAGGAGCAGGGCAGAGGCAGCCTGAGCTCACTCACAGGAGGGCTCCTCATCCGTGGATCCTCATCCCAGCACATCCCCTCCAGGGAAACCCGGGGTTTGATTTGCAAGTGCTGGGGAGAGAGGCTTGAAAAGCATCCACGGATGAGTGAGGGAAGGTTCCCTGAGTGCTGGCTACTGCCCTCGGGGCTTTCACACTCCTGGGCGACTGTGCCCAGTTCTGCTGTGGGCAGAGCTGCCAAACTACAGCTGCTGTGACTGACACGGCCCTAATTCAGGGCTGGCTCTGGAGCACCTGCCTCAGCTGGATCACTGGAGAAGGGACTCAAAACAAGCTAGGGAGAAAAGATGGAGGGAGGTGAACCAGCTTTGGGCACGTGGCAGCAACTCCTGGGCTGTGGTCACGTTTTTAGGAGGGCACTCTCACCCTAAAAATGGTGTGGCCAAGTCTTCCCCAAGCAGAGGGGAGGTCACACAGCACACACCATAGTGTCACACTCACACCCCAGCCACGAGTGAGGGCTTCTCCCTGGCACAGTGAAGAGAAATTCCCACATCTCTCAGGACAGCACAGCACCAGGCAGCTCAGGAAGGTCTGGGATCTCCAGCAGGAGAGCAAGTAAGAGTGAGCAGCACTAGCTGGGACCCAGAGGGTTTTTAGGCACAGGGCAAAGTTTCCTCTGCCACTCCCAGGCACACAAATACTGCAGCCTGTCCAGAGAGCAGGGGCAAAAGGTGGTCTGAAAAATTTGGGTGGTGGAGGAAGGAAGGAGAAGCAGCGCAGAGATGAGGGTGCTGTGAAGTCCCAGAGCTCTCTGCAGGCACAGAACTCACCCTCTGCCAGGTCTGCTGTGCTGGCCAGGAGCTTTGAGAGAGGTGGGGTGGAAAAAGCATTTCAGGGAGGCTCAGGTAGGTTCTGCATCCCCTCCTGGATGTGATGGCCCTTGAAAAGTCATCTCCTCTTCCCAGCACACCCTGTTCTGGGCCAGCCTGAGGGAGGCACAGAGAAAGCTGAAACCCCAGTGAAATGGCAGGAGGTCCCTTGTGGTTCCTGGCTCGAGCTGATGCGGATCCATTTCAGCTGAATGCAGGATTATCTTGACAGCTTGAAAGCTGTTCTTAACCACAGCTCGTGCCCAGCACCCCCCACAGCTGGGGGAGGCTCCGTAAATCAGTGGACACGGGAAACCAAAGAGGTGAGAGGAGATAAAGAGCAGAGCAGAGGTGTGATGCACTCTGACAAATGTCTCTGCCTGAGATGGCAACCCCAGAGCTCGGTGCTGCAGCCACATGAGCCAGTGGGACAGGCAAAGCTCTGGGTTGATGGATGGTTTGGGGGGCTTGGCCTTGCTACCCCATCCTGCAGCACCTCACAATTCCTGCTCTTCTGGGCTGCTGGACAAGAGCTGTGCTGCCAGACCAGAGAGGTTCTGGGGCCAGAGTCAATTCATCCTGGCCTGAGAAGAAACAACAACTCCCAGAAATGAGGCAGAAGAGCTCCAGACAGAGTTATTCCCAAGTTATTATTCCAGGTTATTCCCAAGACACCTTCTAGGCAGCAATGGGAATCTCAGGGTAGACTCCAAACCCTCCTGGTGACCTGCACTACCCAAAGGTGGCAAACATGCAGCAGCTCAGTGGCAAACAAGTCCCTCATGCCATTCCTTGTTTCAGCCTGACTCTTCCTAACATGCAGCTTTCCCATGGCCCCATCCCTCAGGAAAAAGCAAAATGCTGCTGGTAATGCAGGAGGAGCAATGGCTCTGCTCTGCAGGGACTGAGAGGCAGGAGAGGAGGAGAAAACAGGCAAACTCTGACCCCTCACTGCATGTTTGATCCTGTCTTCCCTCCTTCTCCTCTGCTCAGCCACCAGGATTCCCTTCCCTTTCCACCTCTGCTGCTCTGGGCACAAGAAGAAACCTGGTGGGAAAGCAGAGTAGATGCAGCATTCTGATGGAAAACTGACCAGGATGCGGGGCTGGGGAGCAGCTGGAAACTTGGAATCCTCAGGGAACCACTGCAAACCCTGCAGAGACACCCTCGTGTCCCTCAGGAGTTAAGGGTGTACCTTGTGTGGGGAGCCCAGATGCATCCAGGAAGAAATTGGCCCCCATCACGGGATCTGTAAACCTACAGAACTCCCAGTGGGACATTTCTGGAGGCAAAAAAGTGTCTGAGTCCCCAAGGCTGCCCATGCAATGACCTGCAGGGTTTGCCTGAGGGGTGTGGACACTAGATCAGGTTTGTATTCTCCTCACCTCTCTGAAAGCAGCCCTGTCAGCAGCAGTGCCTGGTGACAACAGCCAGGAAGTCCCAGCCTTGGCAGGACCAGTCCTCCCTCAGGTCAGCTTTGGACCAGAAATGGCCTTCAAATGGGGAGTTTTGAAGGTGCCAGCATCTAACTCCTCAGCTTCTCTTAATTTTTGCCTTCCTGCCAGTCCTCTTGCTTTACAGACAGGACATATCACTTCTTCTGACTGCTCAAGGACTCCCTGGCCAGGACCTGTGTGAGGCTTTGGCCATTAATAACAGACATGGTTCCATATCTCCACCAGCGTCCACCTCCCTCCCTCACAACTCCCTCCCCTTCAGGTGAGCCTCTGCCAGAAAAGATTTGGGATCTGTGGCAACCTCCAAGGCTCTGGAGAGCCTTTGGCCTCCTCCACTGATCTCCAGCCCCAATAGAGTGACTTTGCTCAGTGCAAGTTTATCCTGGAAGCTCTCACTGATACTCAGCCACATTCGTCACTTGAGTCTCTGCAGACCCTCTGCCAGTTCAGGTGGGGTTTCTTGCTTCACCCTTTCCCCCCAGCTCTCAGCTCTGCTGGGGCCAGCCCTGAGAGATGCCTGGCTCCAAGCCACACATCAAGGGCTGGTATCAGATCTGGAGCACGGAGTTTCTTTTTTATGGGGAGAAGTTTGGCAGCAGCGGGTCCCCTCTAGCTGACTGCTGAAACCTCTCCTCCCCTCTGCTTCTCCCAGCCATCCCTTGCACCAGGATGCCAAACCAAGCCAGAGGCACCTCCTGGGCACATTTCACTCCAGGCCATGGTCTCTGACCCCCTGTGAGAAGAGCAGCCCCCAGCAGGGCACATCCCACTGCAAACTCCAGGTCCTGCCCGTGCCCTCCTCCTCCTCCTCGCTGGCATTCAGGCTGGGTGGGAGCCTGAAATCAATGAAATTGGCATATTCACCCTTTTTTTGGAATTGCAGCCTTGGTACTCATAGCTTCAGAAAGTTAGATCAGCACATGGAGATGTCCTGCTGGAGGAATGTTCCCTTCACCTTTCTTGTTTAATGTTCCAAGGAGGCTTTTTTTATTTTTAATCAGTACAAAAATCAGACAAAAGCCACACTGTGCTGCAGTACTGAAAGTACATCCCAATAATTCAGAGTGAAATACCGTACAAGACAGGAGTGCTCACTCTCCAAACAGCCACTGGAGCAAAAGGAATTCCTGGTTAAACTCCTAAAAAACCTGGTCAATCCTAAGGACACACAGATTTCCAGATGAGCCTGGTGGTTCCTTAACACACTCCCACACAGGTGGCTGAGAAAGCATTTAAAGGATTAATTAAACACAGTGTCTGACCAGTGGAAATGAATGATGTGTAGAACTTTAATGATATTAGAAGGTTAATTAATTACTTTATTGTATTATATTATACTAAAACTATATTACACTATATTGCAATAGCAGGAACTATTATTAACTAATTAACTAGAAAAAACTTGTGACTCTGTTGAGAGTCCTGACATAGCTGGATCTAATTGGTTATTGAATCTAAACAACTCTCACTAGAATCTAATCAAGTAATTACCTTGGGTAATTTAATTTACCTTGGTAAATCTTTAGAACACATTCCACGTGGGCACAAACACAGGAGCAGAGAATAGAGATAAAAATTGTTTTGATCATTCTTTTCTCTACTTCTCTCAGGAGAAATCCTGAGAAACATGAGTCTCACTGTTCAGAGGGCACGTGAATGCCACAATTAATGGCATTTTCTGATCCTTGATCCACTGCCTGGGGTGGGGGGCTGGAGCTAGAGGCTCTTTAAGGTCCCTTCCAACTCCATCTCTGCAGGGGTTGAATTCCCCTTGGAGTTTGTCTCCTCAGGGAGGGCTGCCCTGTCCACATGGCCCCACAAGCTTGGGCAATATTTTGGAGAGTTTTGGGGTGGAGCTGGCCAAGGACAGCCCTGGGCTTGTGCTTGGAGCAGGCTGGTGGCCCAGTATGAAGAATCACAGAACAGAATCATAGAATCATGGCAGCTCCTGAGCTGGACAGGGCCCCCTGGCCACAGAGAGCAGGCACAGACTGTCCCAGGCTGGGCAAGGCTGTGAGAAGATCAGAGGAAAGAATGAGAAACAATTCTGATCTCCACTTGTTGCACCTGCTGCTGTGCACATGTGGAATGTGCCATGGAGATTTGTTTACCAAAGGGTGATTTCTTAATTGGACACTGGATGGAGTTTGGATGGATTGACCAATTAGGCAAAGCTAATTGCCTAATTAGCTTTGTATTGGGCTAAATGCATTGGGCTAAATGTATTGGGCTGGCTGGAAGGGTTACTAAGCTTCTTAATAAGGATAATATAATATAGTATAAGATGATATAATAAAGCAATGGATCAGCCTCCTGCAATCATGGAGTCAGTGCTAATTATTGCCCAGCTGGGGGCCTGCAGCCGCACAGGTCAGGGTGCAGGGAAGGTCTCAGGGCTGTGCCAGCAGGGCCAGCTACAGCCTGGCACCCTGTCCCTCAGCCCTGTGTCACCAGAGGGCATAGAGGCTGTGCAGGATGGGGTTCCTCATCCCTGCAGCACCCTGGGACATGCCCTGAAGCAGCTCCATGGCTCTGTCCCAGCCCATGCCAGGAGTGCTGCTGTCCCAGGAGTGTGCCATGAGTGGGGAGTGCAAACCACACCACGCTAACTTGCAAAGAAAGTTCATTTTCTTTCCCCTTCCAGTGTGACCAGGGAGCTCCACAGACCTTCTGAATGAGGAGCTGGCTGTGTTTGCTCTCCTTCAAATCAATCTCTAGCACTGGAAACATCTCTGGAAAGCTGATTTGGCAGAATTTCATCAAGAACTGCCCTCTGGAAATTACAGGTGTATTTGGCAATGTCTTGTACAGCTGTGCATGGTTCCCACCTTCCAGGAAACACTCCCTGGGGAACACTGGTGAGAGAGCCAGCACCACCAGAAACTCATCCAGAACAAAAGCTCAACGCAACCTAAGAGCCATTCCAAATATTTGTTAAAAAAAACCCAAACAAACCAAAAAGAAATTCCACACGAGGAATTTCAGTCTGAATCAAACTGTACATCATCATTTCTCACCATCCTTGTAAAGGTCTGTTGGTTTCCAACTGAACAATGCCTCTGATAAACCCCTTGCACTCAGACAAAGCCACCTGGCTTTGATCCTGACACTTGCATTCACCTGACTGATTTTTCCCCCCAAGAACAGACTTTTTTCTGTACAAAGCAGCCATTTCAGTGATACCCTCTTGCTCAGCAGAAAAGCTCCTGGACTGAGAGGCAGAGGAGGAGGAGGAGGTTGAGGATCAAACCCTGCATCCCAGGAGGGGAGGATCTCCCAGCTGGTGCCCTGGCTGTCCCAGGCTGGATGTGGCAGGACCTCTGTTCCCCTGTCCCTCTCTCTGTGCCCTCCCAGGACTGTGCCCAGGGGCACACAGGGCTGCTGTGAGCCTGGGGCAGGGCTCAGTGCCAGCAGAGGCTCCTGGGGGCTCCAAGCACCTCTCCCATGGCATAGGGTGGGGTCATGGGCCCCTCCCTCTCTCCCCAGGAGAATGAAACCCATGACACACGGTGCTGCTGGGCATGGAGGAAGGCTGGGGGGGTCTCACAGCCTTCCCTGTGCTGCCTCCTGCCCTGGGGGATGCCACACTCTCCCTGCCAGGCTCACAGGGCTCCTGTCTCGTGTGAAACCTGGAGACTGTCCTGCACTGCCCCATCTCAGTGCCATGGGGACAGAGCCACTCCAAGCCACCCCTCCATCCTCATGCTGCCAGCTCCTGCTCTGCTCAGGCACTTGCCAAAGACAAAGGAGCTCAGAAGTGTGGGGACAAGGCTCTCAGGCCCCCAGTGGGGCTCCTGGGACTGCCCTGTGTGGGGTCACAAGCCCACGATGGCCCTCGTGGGTCCCTTCTGCAGTTCTGTGGTTCTGTGGAACGCTTGCTGGTGGTGTTTGCTCTCATCCAGACACGAGCTGGGGAGGTCTGTGTGTGTCAGAGCAGCCCAGCAAGATGAGGGATGAGCTCATGGGATCTGCCATGACATCACAGGGCACGGCACCCCAGCAGCCTGCTGGGGCACGTGGGCTGGAAATGTCTGGCCTGGACATGACAGAACCTTCCTGCACGGAACTGAAAACATTTATTCTGGAAGGGTCTGGATGCTCGTGGCTAAAAGCAATAAATACAGATTTAATTTCATAGTTAATACCCTGTCCAGGGTAAAATGCTCATTTTTAATATCGTTGCCTGCGATCTGACATTACCAACGAGATGTTGCAATGCAATCTCTGAGTCACTGTGCAGCAGATAATGGTATTTTCTTGAGTTCAATCTGGAGGAGTTGGCCCCATTTATCAAGCTCGAAAAAAACGATGCCAGAGAGTCTGCCAGAGAGTCTGTCTGGCCTGTGCTGCACGAGCTACGTGAGCCAGGGCTGCGAGGAGAGGGGGAGAGAGGGAGCAGACCTGGATGTGGCCATGGGGGATCTCCTGGGAGTGTGTCTCACTCTCTCCCTCCTCAGGGTCAGCCAAGAGACTCCTGAGTCTGGGCTGTGAGGGAGTCAGGAGTGACCACGTCGCTCCAGCTCTGCCTTGGCTTTTGGGCTGCCCCAAGGGAGCTGCTGTCCCACAGCAGGAGCAGGCACAGCTGACATCTGGGGTCACCTCCCTGTGACCTGGAGGAGGTGGCCAGTGTGAGAGGATCCCTCAGGTGTGTCCACCACCACTGCTGCTGAGCCCAGGGCCAGTGGTGGGGACAACAGCCCTTGGCGAGGTGGCTGAGGAAGGAATGTCCATTATGGACAGGTCAGTAAAATCTCCCCAGGGAGGGACTGGGGCAGGGAAGCCATGAGGAACCATCCTCAAAGAAACCCTGCCCTTACAAGTGTGTGTGCATCTTGTGGGTCTCTCCGTGGAGGAAGNTTTTTTGCGCTTTTGGGATCGGTGAAACGAACAAACACAACCCCGCTGAAAAAGGCGGATCATGACAGGCTGCCTTGGGCTCTGGGAGTGTTAAAGGAGCTTGAAAGATCTGGAGGAAGCCAGAAGCAATCCTGGGAATATCAGGCTTTGTTTCTTGTCTGCGGCTATCCAGGGAGGGAGCCCTCCCTGGCAGAGAGCTCCTTCCCTGGCAGGCAGGGCCCAGGTTCTGCACAGAAATGTGCAGTGCACTTCTCACACACGGCACCTCTGACCCACTGGCTGTGATCAGCAGATTTGTTTCCAGCAGAAAGGCTTCGGCTCAAGACTGGGCACCTCACTGTAGAAGGAATGGTTTTCATTGAGCACACAGACAGGCAGGATGCAGGAACCAGCAGGTGGAAGTCCCTGGTCTGCTTTGCAGGGGTCAGAGATGATCCCCTCTGTCCTTGAAAGCCAGTGAATGGTTCTGCAGGTCTTTCATGTGTGAATGAAACAGTGACTCAGGAGAACAAGACACAGCAGCTCCTGCAATCCTCCGTCCTGCCCTGAGCTGTCTGAGCCAGGAGGAAAGCGTGGAGGTCACCAAGGCTCCCACAGGGGCCTGCCCAGAGGCTGCACAGGCAGGGCTTGTGCTGAGATCTCCTCCTCTGCTCACCTGGAAATCTGTGGCTCAGCAGAGATCAGTGGCCAGTCCTCTCTCCTGCTCCTCACAATTTTCTGTGGGCTTTAGGTAGGGAACTAACTGCCTGTCCAGATGTATCTGCAGCCACCTGCCTTTTCATGGCTTTGCCTTGCTTCTCCTTCCTCTTCCTTCCTTCTCTAACCTTCTCCTTTCTCCTTCTGCCTTCTCTAACCTTCTCCTTCCTCCTCCTGCCATCTCCTTCCTCCTCCTTCCTCCTCCTTCCTTCTCCAACCTTCTCCTTCCTTCTCCAACCTTCTCCTTCCTTCTCCTTCCTTCTCCAACCTTCTCCTTCCTTCTCCAACCTTCTCCTTGCTTGTCCTNTCCTCCTCCTTCCTCCTCCTTCCTTCTCCAACCTTCTCCTTCCTTCTCCAACCTTCTCCTTCCTTCTCCTTCCTCCTCTTGCCTTCTCCTTCTTTCTCTTCCTTCTCCTGCCTCCTTCTGCCATCTCCTTCCTCCTCCTCCCTTCCCCTGCCTTCCAGCATAAGCTGCCCAGCAGGATCTCCCTGTCCTGTGGATACAAACTCCAGCCAGGCACTGCTCAGGGCTGGGAGCTGTGTCTGGGACAGAGGAGTCCAGCCACGAGCTGGGTGACCCACAGGAGACATTCCAGCTGTGGCACCCTCCCCAGAACCAGTCACCACTGCTTGCTCAAGTGCTCGTCAATGAAATGTGGCATTCTGGACATCAAATTCATCATTTCAAAGGGAAACTTAATTTTATTACAAAATTCCACACGAAAAGGAAATTTTATTTCCAATGAAATCTGAAAAAGCTCAAAATGGTTGAAGAATTTCTGATTTTAATTGCCAAGTGCAGAATGTTGGGGAAACTTGGAGAAGCAAAAAAATATTTTGGACTCAATTTTCAGTTGCCAAAGGAGGGATGATGCCATCTTAAAGCTGCCAGATTTCAGAGGAGCCTCAGTTTATTCAAATTAATCTATATGTTGACAAAAAACATTTCATGAAAACAACTTTTCTCAGGAACAATTTCCATTTCCCAGTTCTGTGACCCTAAAATGCACGCCAAAAATCTCTAAGAGTGCTTTAGTTTATTTAACCAAAAAGCAAAATGACAATAAAGGGAATATTAAAAGTGAAGCTCTGTTCTGAAAATATATCCACTTAATGCTTAAACGATTCAGCTTCACAGAGCTGGAAACAATTATGAACCAAATCAATTGGGAGAAGGAATTTAATCAGAAAAATGTGACTGCTAAGTGGGAATTGTTGAAAAACATTTTACGCGTTGCCCCAAAACCACAATCCCACAATTGAGAAAGGAGGCAACGCTGGTTAAAAAAATACACAACTCTGGCTTGTGAGGGAAGTGAAGACAACAGTGAAAAATAAGAAAAGAAAAGAAAAGTATAACTTAAGAAAGTGGAAGCTGATAATAATGAATGAGAAGTGAGGAGCTGTAGAGAGCTGATAAGGAAAGCCAAGAGCTGAGAACAACGGAGGGGCTGCAAACCTGAGCGAAGGAGCAGCAACTTCTGTCGGTGGAAAGGGAATAATTGTAGCTCTGGGGAGGCTGGGGGTTGTGTTAGACTTGGGGTGGATGCACCAGAGCAGGCAGCAGCTCCAGAAGAAATCTGTTCAGCAGGGATTATTTGGCTGAATCAGGAGGGGCTGGGCATCACCTCTGGGCCACAGACAGCAGCAGCAAATTGAGGTGAGGGAAATGGGATTAAAGCTAACTCACACAGACCTACAGAAAACAGAACATGGCAAACTGAGGCCCACCTTTTTCCTGAAATTGCAATTTTGATGGATAAAATAATATTGGTGTTATAATACACCCAGGCTCCTGCAGGGCCATTGCACTGCTGCATTTTGGTGAAGAAACCAGAACAATACCCAGTCAACACAGGCCATATTTAACAGATTAAAGCTGGCTGTGGGGTGTCCCAGCTGTGATTGTCAGTGGGAACTCCACACCCAGAGGGGGGAAAAGAGCTCCCTGGGGGTCAGGGCTGGGCCCTGGGCTGTTCAGCTGCCTTATCAATGATCTGGAAATGTATTAAATCATCTGTGTTGACACTGAGGTGGTGAGACAAACAAATGGATTGAATGGTCACTGTGCACAAGCAGCTAATGCAGCCACACATCCAGGACAGATTATGGGCCACAGAGACACCTCAGGGTGCTCTGTCCTGGGGAGGGGACAGAATCTCTGCCAGAGATTCTGGCAGAGCTTGTGCAGGCTGTACCTCCTCACAGGTGAAGGTGAACATTCCCAGTGCCCTGAGTGCCTGGGTGTGTCCAGCTCTGGTGCTCACTGGGCACAGGGATGTTGAGAGGCTGAGGAAAAACTGGGGATTTGGTTATAGAGAACCAACCCTGCAGTGAGAGTCCTTCAGAATGCACCCGATGCACAGTGACCCAAACCAGCTCTTAACTTCACAGAACAACAGAATCCCAGGAGGGCTTNCCAGCAGAGCTGCTCCATCCCCTGCTCCTCCTGGAGCCTCCTCTGGGCTCTCTGCAGCAGCTCCAGCTCTCTCAGGGACCTCAGAGAGAGACAGAATTTGCCACGTGCCATCTTCTCCCACCTGCTTACTCCCATTGGGCACTGAACCCCAGTGTGGAAATGGAGCAGAACTTGTAAAAGTGTGAAACTCCTGACTCTGAGTCCATCCTGGGTCCATCTTGGGTGTAGCCCTGGCTGGGCTCTTGCACTGCCCAAGGTGAATCCTTTGAGGACTTTTAATAAATCCCTTTATTTATTTATTTATGGTTTATTTTATATATATATTTTATACATTTATGCTTTATTCCTTTCCCTCTGTCCAGCCTCTGCTCCAGGCAGCCTCTCCAGCCATCACCAGCATTCCCGGGTGGAAAGAGTGGCTCTGGCTGCCCTTGTGCCAACATCCAGCATGTTTTACAACTGACCTGCAAGGAATGTGTGTCACTGCAGAGGATATGTAGCCCTGGAGAACATAAAGCACAGCTGCATTGTTTAAAAGCAGCTCATGCAGCGGGCTGGAGCAGCAGGGGAAGATGATCTCAGGGAGATAACTCCAGGAGTGTGTTAGCAGGAACAGCCCTGCTACCTTTGCCAGTGGAAGATTCTTATAAATTCACTCCTCCTGCCATCCTTTTGCAAAGGGTCAGGAGATGTACTGACAATAGCAGCATGCAGATATTTCAGGACTTGGCCACACGCTGAGCAAACACTCTGGATAGTTTCACGGGTAGATTAAAGTGCCAGATCAGCGAGCAGAGCTGCACTTTAAATATGCTCACTCATTTATTAAGTTTATTCTTAGCAAGCTTGCAGGCTTCAGAAAGTTAAATTTCTTGGTGACAAATGGAGCTGGGCAGGCAGGGTGTGCTGTGGCCCTGGAGGCAGTGCAGGGGAGCAGGTCCTGCATGGGGCAGAGTCCCCAGGGGCAGAGCCAGCCCAGGCTCGGTGTCCAGGCTCTTGTACAGCCACAGAGCACCAAACCAGGGCTCCTGGCGCATCCCACGCTCCTCCAAGGAGCTGCTGCCTCCCACTCCAGGCTCAGACATCCCTTATCTGTTCCCCCTGTGTGCGATGGGTTAACTGCTCTGAGCAGCACTCCCAGCACAGTCCCCTGTGCTCCAGCAGCAGCAACAGGTCACTGCCACAGCCAGGGCTGAGCCAGCACACCTCCCCTACAAGGACACCATCTGCCATGGTCCCCACTGACAGCCCTGCCCCTTCTCCTGACAATGCCGTGCCCAGGACCTCTCATCTCCCCGTGCTCAGCCCAGCTGAGCCAGAGCCTTGGGCTCAGGAGCTTCCTGATGCCTTATCCCAGCCCAGACTGGTGGGAGGTGTCTCAGGTGGGACACAGCAGTTACCAGAGGCATCCTCAGGCAGCGTTGAGGGCCCCCAGTGCCCCTCAGCCCTCTGCCTCTGAGCAGATCCCACACGGCATCACAACCGAAGGCTTGTTATTGTTACTCGCACTGCACATGAGCTGTGTGTGCCTCTGCTGGTGGCTCAACAAACTCCCTGTGCCCCGTCCAGCAGCGTGCTGGGTGATGGGCAAATATCCCACAAAACCAACCCTCCTGGCTGGGTGATGGGCAAATATCCCACAAAACCAATCCTGGCTGGGTGATTTGTAAGTATCCCTCCAAAACCAACCCTCCTGACTGGGTGATGGGCAAATATCCCACAAAACCAACCCTCCTGGCTGGGTGATGGGCAGATATACCTCCAAAATCAATCCTGGCTGGGTGATGGGCAAATATCCCACCAAACCAGCCCTCCTGGCATGCTGGCTGCTCCCCTCGAGGCAGAGCTCTGTCTGGAGGGGAGTCAAAGCCCACAGCACAAGCCCGGTGCCACTGCCACCCTGCAGAGCATCACACCCCAGTGCTGTGAGTCAGGGGGACACAGCCCTGTCACACCCTGCTGGTGGCTGTCCCACTGTCACAGCAGGGTTCAGAGCCAGGAAAGCCCTGGGGACAGCTGATAAGCCCTCTGCATCTGTTCCAAGAACACCAGTGCAGGCAGGGTGAATTTTTTGGCTTGAGGTTGGGCCATAAATCAACGTGAGCCAGAAGAGCCCCCTGGCAGCGTGTCCCCTTCCCTGGTGCCTCCTCCAGGGCACTGCCAGCAGCCCAGGCTGGTGGCTGCCTTGTGTCTGGGACATGGGCACAGGGCCTGAGGGCAGTGGCCAGAGAATCCTGGAGGAACCTGGCAGCTCTGGGTCAGGACCACCCTGGCTCCTCATGCCCAGGGTGGGCTGGGCCCCTGAGGAGAGCGTGGCAAGGAGGCTGCCAGGGAGCTTTGGGCTGATCTGGTGTGCAGTGGGAGCCCTGTGGGAGCCAGGGAAGGGCAGGCAGGGCAGGGCTGCTGCTCCTGGGGCACACATTGGGCTGGGGAGGGCCAGCTCTGTGGAGGAGCAGGGGAACAGGCTGGCAGAGGAGCCTGGTGCCTCCTGCCACTGCTCTGCTGGGTGTGGGGTCTGTGCTGCATCTCCGGACCCCCCATCCCCCACGGGGCCGGGCTGGTGGGCCCACAGGTGAGCTGGCACCATGAGTGATGTCCCCAGCACTTCCCTCTCCTCACTGTGCCTTTGGGATCAGGATGATGATGATGATGATGATTATGGCTGAGTGTCAGGATGTGGTTTTTCACAGTGGGGTGATTTTTGGGATGTCCTGTGCAGGGCTGGGAGTTGGACTCGTTGATCCTTGTGGGTCCCTTCCAAGCTGGGATATTCCATGATTCCAGGACACCTTCAGCAGCTGCTCCCTGGCTCCCAGCACAGAGGGACATCACTGAGCAGGGGACACCTGCAGGCTGTCTGTGCCCAGCAGCCAGCCCGTGGTGGGGGACACACACAGGCAGCCTGCTCAGAGGTGGGGAGGTGACACAAATGTGTCACATCTGGCAGAACAACACCCCGGCAGGTCCTGCCCTCCAGCTCGGGGGCTTTGTCCTGGTGCAAGGCACCCCTGAGCCCAAGAGCAGGGCTGGATCTGTCACCTACAGCCCAGAGCAGGAGCTGAGCTCCTCTCCAGCCCCAGGCAGGAAGGCCAAGAAATAAAGCAGGTACATTCCGGGGATGCTGCGGCAGCAAACACTGCATGAATCACGTCAGGCCCTGTCTCCTTCCCAAAAAACACTCTTGGGGTGGGCACCCCACCTTTGGAGCCTGGCCTTTCCAGCACAGACAGGTCCTGCCCAGCAGGGGTGGTGGAGGAGCGGGATAAGACCAGGCAGAGGGAGGTTTGAGGCAGCCATGAGGTGTGGAAGAGCCACACAACGTCCCCCAGCCTGTGTCCCTCGTCCAGCTGCACCCTGAGCTGCTCAGGGGCATCCAACCAACCCCACAGGCCTTGGCACAACACCCACACCTCCCCTGCTCCTCTGGGATGCCTCTCCCTGAGCTCCAGTGGGGTTTAATATGGACACACAGGAAATGGAGTGAGCCGGGGGGAAAGCAGCAAGGAAAAGCTGCAGGAAGGCACCCAGTGAAAACTGGTGGAGCTCTGGGACAGCCTCACACTGGCCTGGAGAGCACAGAGAGAGACATCACAACGAGGGAAATCACTGCCTACACAACAGGAGGGATGCTGGAAAATGGCAATGGGCTCAGAGAAGAGCTACAAGAATGACTGAGAGACAAAAAACCTGGGAAACTCCAGCACCATGGCAGGCAGAAGAAGCCCAACCACTTTCCCCAGTGCAGGGCACAAGGGAAACAAGCCCTGCTGGGCAGCTGGGCAGCCCAAACCCTCCAAGAGCAGGAAAAGCAAAGAGCAGGGGCTCTGTTGGAGCCCCTTTAGGCACTGAAGGGGCTTTAAGGTCTCCCTGGAGCCCTCTGTGATCTCTTTGAGCTGGGTCTCATGAGCTCTACAGAAAGGTATTACACTTAAGATAGTTTAGTTACTTTAGATGGTGTAAAATTAGTAGGATGGGTTTTGAGACAGTGTTGGAAACAGAAAAGTTGTAATAAAAGGCAAAATAACAAAGCTCTTTGTAGAGAAAACTTGAGCTAGGGCAAGAGGTTCTTGCTCCTACTAAAACACTTCACAAAAGTGATTATTTCCTTTGTTCTCTGCTTTTTCTAGGGAATTACCCAGGTGGGACCTTTTGCCTTCTGTCCAGTTGGGTGTCCTTAGGTTTGAGGTGAAGTCCCCAAGGTCCTATGAGGTGTCTTTTAACCAAATTGAGGAGAGAAACTTCTGGGCTTTTTTCCTTTTTAAGGGGACAAAGATAATTTGGTCACTCCATCGACAGAGGGCACATCCCTACAGTGCTGCTCCCAACCTCTCTCAGCCAGGGTTGATCTCACACGGGTGGCCAGGGGGAGGTGGCACTTCTTGCACCCTCCTTAGTGTGGGCTCAGGGACCCCACGGTCTGTCCCCTCATGCAGACCAGGAAAGCAAAGAGCCTGATGCAAACTGAGTGATGCTCTCACCCACAGCAGCAAAGAGGGGCTCCCTCAGCTGGGTCACCCAGCTCTGCTCTGCCCAGGGGGGACTGCAGCAGGCTGTCCACACTCAGAGAGCATGGGATGGTTCTCCTGCCTCCCTGGGAGCAGGTCCCAGCTTTGGGGCTGAATAAAAGGCACCAGGGACTCGGGCAGAGCAGTGAGGAGGGAGAGATCCTCTGTGGACATGGGGATGAGCCCAGCAGAGTCCATCTCCTTGCCCTGCACAGCCCGTGCCAGCTCGGTGAGGTCTCTGCTGGTTTCCTCTTTGTGGGAATGCAGGGCATCCCTCTGGCTGCCNGAAACCAGCACAGACCAATTACAGCTTCTTCTTTGGCACGGGGCTGAGAGACAGAGACTTTCTACAATTTCGGGATCACTCAAATATCACAGATTCTGACACCTCTTGGCTGTGAGGCTGCGAGAGCACAGCAGCAGCCGTGCCAGGCTGCTCACAACCACCAGCACAGCAGGACAGGGCTGGCCTGGCCAGCCTCCAGCCCTGGCTGCCACCAGACGGGAAATAAGGGAATTGGAGCGAGACCACAGCCACCACCAAGCAGCCAGCACTGGCAGCAGTGGGGCAGTCACCTCTGCCAGGCACGAGCAGGCAGCAGCTCCTCACCCCTGCCTGAGCCCAAAGGCTTGAAACAGAGTGAAAATTTAACAGAGTAAAAATCTATTTAGATACAGGTGAACTGTGCTGCTTTGAATTATTAGTAGCTTACCAGCATAAGTAAAATATGCTATTTAGTCTGGCAGATCTGCAGCACTAGTAAAACTGCCCCAACCGAGGAGAAAGAATGTGAATTTTCAAGCTAAAGAAATAAGAGAAGCCCCTCGAACTTTAAAACAGACAGGGCAGGGTAACCCAAGAGTTCTTTCTGTACTGTCTAATAAAAAACTAGCTACAAGTGTAACACAAAATCAGTAAAATAAATATGCATAAACCTATTGTGAAACTCTATACACATGTAAATTATAAAGAAAAATTAAAAAAAAAATCGAGAGTTCTCAGGGGCGTGCATGTCCTTTGAAAAGGAACAATCCCCACATGCATCCAGCGCTGCAATAAACACACCAGCTTTACAAAAAGTTTTACAGATTTTTTGCGAAGTTTAATCTTTTTTATCCGCGTTTCACGCTCCGGCAGCCAGGGAGCAGCTGGAGCATGCCCAGAGGAGGATGAGGCTGGGAGGAAGCCCCATGTGCCTCGCCCTGCCGGGATGCTCCCGCGGAGCCAGGCAGCCAGGAGTCCCGGGATGCTGCACAGCAGACAGCACAGCCCAGCAGTGCGGAGTTTTCTGCTAGTTACATGTTTTATGAAAAGCTGTTGGCTAAAATGTGCGTTTTCTTTGGCCGTGTTTTGCATGGATTTGGCAAAAATGTAACGTTAGTGTCTCCCCTTGAGAGAACTTTATTGAGTGGAACAAAGTCGGATATTTTTAGCTACCCATTGTTAGCTGAAGAACAAAGCCATAACTAAGATATTTTGTCTCTTACACTGAAACGGGACTATCAGACAAATCCATGTACAGTCATATGTGGCTGCCCATTCAGATGGAGCACGAGAGGGAAACTATTTTTAGCCTGAACGCTCCACACAACAACCGCATTTCCCTTCCCCTCCAAGCTGGACCACCAGAATACACAGGCAGCACCAGAGAGAGCAGCATTGGACAGGGGGACCTGGGGTCACCGCCTGCTGCTGTCCCTGGGGCCATCTGACAAATGGCATTTATAGGAGAGGTCGCCTCGTGCGATCCTAAAAAAAGCACTTTAATTTTTCTGCCTTTTGGGGTGTTTTTCCCCCGCACTCGGAGCTGAAATGATGAGAGGCAGCGAGAAGCAGTAAAGCAGGATACAGAGGGCTCTGAGTAACGCACAGCGCTGAACCCCGAGCCCTCCCCGTTCCCAAAACATCCCTGCATGCCCTGAGGCCGCTCGGAGGAGGAGGGAGGATGCCCGCAGGCAGCACCGGGGGAACGGAGCCGGCACAGCCCCGGCAGCGCTGCCGCCCTCCCCGCTGCTCAGCCGAGCCATCCCCGCTGGAAATGCCCCGGCTGCGGCTGCCAAGGCGGTGCTTTCGAAAGCTTTAACCCCGAGACACCCGAGAGCCCAGCACGAGGCTGACAAGCCTCCCCCGAGCGCTCCAGCGTTCAGCAAATGACATCAGTGCGTTCCGACTGGCAGCGTTTTTGTAAAGTATTCGTGTAATAGAAACAAAGCGGTCCATAAATGCCCTGGATTTCTGCGTGTGAGAGATGCCGGGAGCTTCTTCTAAACAGTTTTTGTGGGTTGCAGTGGTGAGTCACTGAGAAGTTGCATTAAACACTGAGCTTTGGTGGAACCAGAATGACCCTCCACAGTTAAGGGAGCCGTGACACGCTCATGGCAAAGGAGGAGTAAAAGCAGGGTGAGCTGCTGGGGGGGACCCACCGTGTCAGCTGGGGTGGGGACACCAGAGAAGCCACCAGAGCAGCGTCCAAATGGCTGCAGCACAGCCAGGAGCTTTAGGAACCTCTGGGAAGCTCAGCGGCCCATCAGCACCATCCTCCCTGTGCTCAGCCAGCGCTGCCTCCGCAGCACCTCTCCCTGCCCGGCTGGCTCCTGGCTGCCAAACGCACCTTGTGCAGGTCCTGCAGGAGTGCCACGCTCCTCAGAGAGCAGTCACGACCTGCCAGGTGCCACCGAGACCCCACACACCCCCAGCAGCAGCGATGCCCGGCTGTGCTGATCTCCCCAAAGCTGTCACCACACACCGGTGCCGTGTGCCACCGTAACCGAGCCGGCCGGAGGACAGGACAACATGAAGGAGGAAGCGTTAATTAATTACCTGTGGGCTTTTCGGCTGAGCTAGAGCGTCCTGCAGGAGATGCTGCTCTGCCACTCCTCGCCTGCTCCGCGGGTTAGGGCTGCTTTGACCAGGGAGCACTGATTGTGTTTTATAAACTTGAAGCACAGTAAGAACTGGTTTAAAATAGAGTGAACGGAGCTGGTGCGGGTGGAATTAGACAAACTCTGCGAGCTGCTTTTCCAAAAATAAATTAACTTCTTGCAGCCCGCGGAGCAGAGGCGGGGGACGGGGCCTCCCGGGAGAGCTGCCCGAGTGCCTCTGCCGCTGCTGTCCCCTCCTGGCACAGCCCCGGGCTGGGGCTGCCCCAGCCGGGCCACACTCAGTCCCGGGGCTGCGTGGGGAGGGGGCAGCACCACCCCACCCCCCCCAGTGTCTCTGCACCCCAACAAAGTGTCTGTGCGCTGGCAGAGGGGAGCAGAGGCACCTGAGGGAGCCTACCAGGGCACTGAGGAGTGGGGCAGGATCCCAGCCAAGGGTGGCAGTTATGGGGCAGTCCCTGCCAGGCTCGGTGCCTCAGCGTGTGCAGGGCATTCCTTTCAGCCCAGGGGGGCCAGTCTGGGTGAGCAGGAACAGCTCTCCTTGGCACTGCAAAGTGCCCCTGCTTGGATGGAGCTGGGAGTGCTGGCTATGGTGAGCTGAAGGAGGGGGCACAGAGAATCATAGCAAAGTTTGGAAGCGTTGGAAAGGACCTTAAAGACCACCCCATCCCCCTGCTGCCATGGCAGGGACACCTTCCACTGTCCCAGGCTGCTCCCAGCCCCAGTGTCCAACCTGGCTCTGGACACTGCCAGGGATCCAGGGGCAGCCACAGCTGCTCTGGGCACCCTGTGCCAGGGCCTGTCCACCCTCCCAGGGAACAATTCCTTCCCAATATCCCATCCATCCCTGCCCTCTGGCAGTGGGAAGCCATTCCCTGTGTCCTGATACTCCAGGCCCTTGTCCCCAGTTCCTCTCCAGCTCTCTTGGAGCCCCTTTAGGCACTGGAAGGGGCTTTAAGGTCTCCCTGGAGCCTTCTGCTTTCAACCTCTCTCAGCCAGTGATAGGGGTTGGTCTCACACAGGTGGCAGGGGGAGGTGGCACTTCCTGCATGCTGCTCTCCTGAGTGTGGGCTCAGGGACCACACGGTCTGTCCCCATGTACCCGAGCTCTGGAGGGTTCATTGACTCCCAGAGGTGCTGTCACCTTGATCACAGCAGTCCCTCTTGCAGGCTGACCACCAAAACAGGCATGGCATGACCTGCCATGCAGAATGATGTCCACCCACCTGTGCCCTCAGTGCCACTGTGGTGCTGGGGACAGCGCTGGTGGCAGTCCCCTTCTCTCTCCAGCTTTCACCTGCCCCGCCCCTCAAAAAAAAAAAATTAAAAAACAACCAAGTGCTTGTAGGTTTTTTGACACCAGCAGGGAGGTCCCTGGAAGCAAATCCCTCTTCCGACCAGCATCCAGGCCAAGGGCAGCCCTCCCTGGGCGGGCAGGATGCCACTCCCCGGGCAGGGAAAGTCCTTTTCCTTCTATTTATTTATATCCATCTCGCTGTAAACTCACCCGCCGGCGAACCTGCTGCTCACACTAACAAACACGTCCCCTTGGTCGCTGCAGCAGTCACTGCCCGGGGAGCTGGGGGATCTCCACCAGCCCTTCCCCAGCTCTTCCATAAATCCCCGGCTCCCACTGGGTTTGTTTACACAGCAGCTTGTAAGTGAAGTCCTTTTGGCAAAGCAGCTCCTGGTCTAGGAGAGACCTGAGCCAGAACCCCAAAAGGGGCCACAGCAGTAACGGGACAGATGTGATGGTCCCCGTGGAAGGTTCTGCAGTGTCACATCCACACACTGCCCAGGAGAGGTCTGCTCATGGTGTGTCTGCACAGGGCAGGGCTGCAGGCCATACAGTGTCCTTTAGAAGCAGGAGGGTTTTAGGACAGGCACAAAAAGGGGAGCAGTGACATTTCTGGGGTGGAGAGGTGGGAGTTTCTGTATTAATAAGTTTCTGTACCAATACAGAAATATCATTGTATTTGATA
Organism: Ploceus nigricollis; assembly: GCA_013399945.1. Taxonomy (NCBI): domain Eukaryota; kingdom Metazoa; phylum Chordata; class Aves; order Passeriformes; family Ploceidae; genus Ploceus; species Ploceus nigricollis. Next base: position 9,121 of record VXBC01003879.1, on the reverse strand, counting down.
TTTCTGTATTGGTACATATTGATATCATCTGTATCAATAAGTTTCTATACCAGTACAGAAATGCCAGGGCTCTGTGTATTTGGGGTGTGTTTCTGTACCAATACAGAATTCAGTTGTTATTTAGGCTGCCTTCCTTAGAGCTCAGAGTTAAAAATCCACAATGGGCAGTGGAACAACTCACACTTCCCTCAGGTTCCTTCCGAGCCATCTGCTGTCCACCCACTGGCCCAGCCCACGGGGCACACTGGAGTTTTTGCTCCTTGCAGAGGGAGATCCTCAGGACAGTTTTGCCACACAGGTGGGGCAGGACCTTCCTGCAGCAGTATCAGAGCGTGGCCCAGGGCTGGCAGGCAGGCCAGGGTGAGGAGGAGAGGCAGGGTGGGCTCAGGGGCACTTCCAGAGCAAGCCCTGCGTGCTGGCAGCAGTGTAACACCACAGGCCAGAGGGGCATCCCCACCTGCCAGCCCCACACCTGGCGAGTTTATCCCACCCCAACTGAGCTGAAATGATCCACACAGAGGGCTCAGCTCTGCCCTGCAGGCTGTGCAGCCCGAGACGAGTGTGGTGATGGCTCAGGGCCACCAGTGGGTGGCACGGAGGTGGCAGGCAGGACGGGGCTGTCCCCTGGCAACCCCACCGAGCAGCTAGCGCTGGTACCTGGGGTCACTTGCCGCTCCAGGGGAGGTGGCGGTGTGGCAGTGGTTCTGGCACTGTGCACGCCGGGATGGGGACACCAGGGCTGTCCCGGGGTGTTGATGCGGGGAAGCAGGACGCGGGGTTTGGATGTGGCAGCACCCCGGATCCAAGCAGGTGCCGACACGGCCGGATCGTGCACGGCTGGATTTCCGTCCCGCGGCAGGGCGAGCCCCGCCGTGCCGGCTGTGCATCAGACAGTTTATTTTAGCCATCGAGGCAGCAGACGGCTGCAGGATCGCGGCTCAGGCTGTGTGGGCGGGCGGGGGCCGTCAGCCCGTGCCTCCAGCGCGTGTGACACGCGTTTGGTGTCACCCGAGTGGGAGACCTGCTGGCGGGGTGAAATATGAGCTGCGGGTTCCCGGCTGCAGCTGGAGGAGCTCGTCCTGCAGCCTGGCTCCGCTCCCTCGCCGGGGCAGGAGGGCAGCGGGAGCCGCTGCGGAGCCCGGGGGCTGCAGCCACCATCCCCGAGCGGGGCGGGACGGACACCGGGCAGCGGGACGGACAGACACCGGGCACTGGGACAGACAGACACTAGGCAGCGGGACGGACAGACACTGGGCACTGGGACAGACAGACACCGGACACTGGGACAGACAGACACCGGGCAGTGGAATGGGCACCGGGCAGCGGGACGGACAGACACCGGGCAGCAGGACAGACAGACACCGGGCAGCAGGACAGACAGACACCGGGCAGCAGGACGGACACCAGGCACTCCCTCAGGGCCAGCAGCGAGGACAGTGGGCTCTGCAGAGCCTCGAGAGCAGCAGCCGGGGCACACAGCACCCAAGGGCCGCAGCCCCTGCTCCAGCCTGGCCATGCCCTGAGCATCACCTGGCAGCCTGAAGTCTGTGTTGGGGCTGCTCCTCCTGCAATGCCAGGCCCCGGCCCTCCAGGAAAGCTCCTTCCCTGCCTGTGATCTGGAGGGATGGGGAAGGACAAGCTGAAGCCTTTCCCCAGGATACTCCCAAAAATACATACATAAGTAAAAGTGCCCTTTCGGAGCCTGTGAAGGCCCAAACTGGCATCAAGGGAAGACACAGAAGCCTCATGTCCCTGCTGTGGGCAGCCTGAGCAGCTCCATCATGATGCAGAATGCCAGGGCTCTGGTATTTGGGGTGTGTATGAAGCACAGGCAGGAGCCCCATCCCACAGGAGAAGTGGCAGGGTTGGATGCAGCAGCCATGCCCTAAAACATGAAACAACTTCACCCCACACACTGCATGTTTGGGATACAAATCTTCCCCTTAGGCACCCAGCCAGCCCTAGGGACGCAGGGATGCTCTCCTGCACCAGGATGCTCTGCCCTGTGGATCACTCTCACTTGGCAAAGGGAATGGGGCACCTCCCTTGGTGGTGGCACCTGCCTGTGTGGGGACAACAGGGCTGGGACAGCACTTGTTGAGGGACACTGGAAGCAGTGCAGCTGCTCCTGTGCTGGGAGGTGGGGCTGTCAGCAGCCTGAGGGACCCCGATCCCTCCTGGCCCCACTGCTGCCCACGTAGAGCTGGGCACGGGGGCATGGGCACCGTGCATGGGGCTGCAATGCTCTCCCCACGCTATTCTTAGGAAGGGTAAAGTTTATACAAGAAATTTAAGCTTTAAGCCCAGGCACCATAAATAGTCTATTTTTCAAGGGCTTCAAGTCAGTTGTAGGCTCAAAGCCAGAGCCAAAATTTGGCAGCTGTCTTTGTTTAGTGATTAATTAAAATGAGGTAACAAAACGAGACATATCTATTAACGAGGGTATTTGCAGCGTCAGTAGAGGATTCCAAATGGCTGATTTTTTTCCCCTTTTAATCTTCAAACTTCTCGTTAGGAAAACAAGCTCTTCCTCCGGCCGCAGCCGGGCAGGGAGGGATGGGCTGAGCCGCGGCCCCTCGCCCGGGCAGCGGGAGGGGAGCGGCGGGCAGGCGAGGCTTTATCTTTATGGTCCTCTTCCTTTAAACAAAGCAAACCTCTGCATAAAGATTTTTCCAGTTTGGAAATTTTATTAGACCTTAAAGTAAACTTCAATGGAGAGACCCTTGGCTGTGACAGAGGCAGGAGGGGGGAAGCTTTGCACGTTGCCGGCCTTTCCCCGGCGGGTGCCACCCAGCGGGACTAAAATGGGAGTGATGGAGGCAAAGGGGCATTTTCCAGGCTCTTTCCCACATTTGCCAGGCAAACAAGGCCAAATCCATGTTCCTTCCCTGTCTTGGGGCAGCAGTAGACAGCATTCTGGGCACCCTGAGGAGGTGTGACCAGACGCGGTGACAAGGAGGAGGGTGAGGATGGAGCCTGGGAGGCTCGTTCCCATCCTCTGTGCTCTCAGCTCATCCCCGACACTGGATGCATTTCCTACCTCGGAAAACCAAGTGGAGCATGAAGCTGCCCTGTGTGGGAGGTGCCTGTGGTCAGAGGAGGGGGTCAAAGTGTGTGCAGGGGTCAGAGGCAGCTCTCAGGGGTGTGTGAAACAGGTTCACCCTCCCCAAGGCTCCAAAGACTTAGCCACATGGGAAAGCACCCAAGTATGAGGAAAAGGGAAAAACATCCCAAAATAGTTTAGTCTTGTTTTCTGCACTGAGACGCCCAGACAGGGTGGGAGTTCTGGTTGTGTCTGAGCTAAAAATTACAGTAAATAGAGAAGTGGCTGCAAAGCCCCATGTTCTGGATAAGAGGAACATGTGCAAACACCGTCCATCAGGGTGAAGCCACGCTGCGATGAAGGACCATAAATAAATGAGGAGGGGGATGGAGTGAAACGAGCTCCGTGTCAAGGGTGAATTGTCAGCCACCCACTGAAGTGTGTGCTCGCTCCAGTTTGGTTCATGGGATGACTGGGAGTGAGGGGAAGCAGCTTTGTACCTAGGGACCCCTCTGAGCAGAGGTGGGATCCCAGCATCTCTCTCTGCAGGGGGGTCTGGCACCCCTGAGCCCAGCTGGCACCACGAGGGGCTGGTTCTGCCAGGACAGACCAGCTCTGGGCCATCCTGCACCGCTCTCCAGGCCCATCTCAGCTGCTGGGGAAACCCCAGCAGAAATCCTGAGCTCTGATTTCAGGAGGAGGTGATAGAGTGGGTCATCCATGCAACAGCCAGAGAGGTCCTGGGCGCTGGGTCCTGAAGGGATCTGCTCCTTTGGCACACACGCCATGCGAGGAGCAGGATGGGGAGAGGGCTGGAGCTCAGAGTGGAGGAAAGCCCACTGCTCCTCCTTGGGGGATCACTCTCCCATGAAGGAACAGGGGGATACATTCCATGAATGCTCCATGGCCCTCTTTAATTGTCAGGAGTTGCCCTCACCAAGCAGCAGCCTCAAGGCCCTGTGGTACGAGCCCTGGGATGGGTGAGCTGGTGAAAACCCAGCAGCAGCCTGGGGTCCTGGGCTGTCCAAGCTGTGTCTGGAGCTGGCCACGGGCAAGGTGCCATCCTCAGTGGGGCAGAGTGCCATGTCCCAGGCTGCTGCACTGGAGGGGGACAGGGCAGCCGTGGGACAGGGTGTGCCGCTGCAGGAGCTGGCTCTGCTCCCCGGACAGGGGCCCCTGGGAGCCCGGCCTGGCCGCAGGGCTTGCCCTGGGGGTGCTAAAGGTGGCACCGAGGGCAGGTGACAGGCAGCCGGGGTGGGAGCTCTGTGCTGTGGGATGTCCAGGCTCTCCGCATAGGGCTGAGCCCGAGGCAGCAGCAGGTGCTGGGCGAGGACGGGGGGGCAGCCCAGGGGCGGCACGGAGGGGATGGGGCAGCGCAGGGGCAGCCGGGGGGCACAGAGCAGCCCAGGGACAGCTTGGGAGGGGGCGGTGGGACAGCCTGGGGCAGCGCGGGGACGCNATGGGATATGGGATATGGGATATGGGAATGGGATGGGGAATGGGTTGTGGGAATGGGATGGGAAATGGGATGGGAAATGGGATATGGGAATGGACTGGGGAATGGGATGGGAAATGGGATATGGGAATGGGACGGGGAATAGGATATGGGAATGGGCTGTTCTGTTCCTCCTTGAACAAACAGGATTTTTTATTAATTTATTTAAACTTTGACAGGCAATATTGAAAATAATCACAAGCCACTGCAGGTGGGTGTGGGGTGTTTACCTTTCTGTTATTGAAAGAGCAGAAAGAAATATGCCTGGAGTGGGAGGACTGGGAGAGGGAGCTTGGGCTCTGCAGGGACCATCTGCTGCTCTGGCAGACACAGGACCAGGGGGCTGGGGCAGATTGCAGATAAGAAAAGTAAACTCTTCTTTAATGGAGCTCCCTCAGTTACACCTTGCTGTTGGCTCCCTGAAATCATTCTAAATTCTATTTTCTATTCTAATTCTAATTTCTATTTCTATTCTAATTTCTGAGGCCTAATGATTTTTTCTCTTATTTAGTTGCCTACATCTTTGCATATTTATTTTTTGGGGGTTTTGTTTTGAAGGTTTTTCTGGCTAAGGCAGTGCCTGTCATGTCCTGTGCCACTTTTTGAGAATTTCCCCACTTCTCTGCCAAGTATTGTCATGATTTGTTGCTGAGGAACAAGACCTTTTCAGCAAAATGCCACTAATCTGAGGGATGAACCACCTGAAAGCTCACCTCTTAAGGTAATCCTACCCACAATCTCCACTCAAATCCTTTATGGCAAAAGAAGCATTGTCAAATTGCTTTCTCCTCCTGGATTCTCTGTCTGTTCCCCACCACTGGATGCCATTGGTAACTGCATTTATCCCTCAGGAACCACAGGTTTGCAGGGTAAATCCACCCCTGGGGCTGTGCAGAGCCAAACTCAGCAGGATTTAACGTGAATCCTTTGAGCTTTTGGAGCTCTAAGTTGCAATGCTGAGAAAGAGGGGACCCTTTGTGAGACCTTCCTGCTGTCCCACAGCCCCTTTTGCAGGCTCACCATAACCCACTGGGGACTGGGGGATTTTCTCCCTGGTTACTTGGAGGGGAATCTGAGAATTCTCACCAGGAACCTTTGCTCACGTGCATTTCCATGTCAAGGGATGTTAGAGGAGAAACTTCAGGGATAATTGAACAATATCATGCCCTTCTGGGAGCTGTATAAAATTGGTGCACACACAGCTGGCTCCCAGGAAAGGCTTAGGGACACTCACAAATTCCCAGGTCACCCCTCATGCCTTTTCTTGGGCATGACGTTCCAGCCACTGGTGCATTTGGGATTCCATTTTGTGCAGTTTCCATGGCTGGACTTTCCTCTCAGGGGCTGGCAGCGTGGCCAGCAGCATGTCTGGCCCAAAGGCCACTGGAAAAGGGGCTGTGGGCCAGCCTCCTGGAGCACCCATGCCCCAGGGTCATGCTGTGCCTGCAGGGAAGTCCTTGCTGTGTTGAGGTGATGCTGACCACCACTTTTACTCCTCAGTGGCAGGGTCCTCTCCAGTGGTGGGTGAGCCCTTGGGGCACCTTCAGGGAGAGGCTGTGAGCTGCCCACGCTCTGCAGCTATTCCAGTTCTGTATGGAGGCAGTGTGCACTGAGCCCCAGCTCCAGCTGCACGCCCTCCTGGCTCAGGGTGATGTCCCCATCTCTGGGGAGCCAGGAGCACCCTCTGGCAGGCTCCCAGAGCTGTCCCTCACAGTGTCCTCTCTTGATCCCTTCTGTCTTTGGGGGATTCTCTGTGCCTGGGACCAGCATCTTGTGGTTATTGCTTTGCCCTCAAGATCTACTTTCCACTAATTTTGCTTCTTATCTTGACCAGACTGGTTATCTTTATGAGCCACTGACACACCAAACTCTTCATATTGTGCTGTGCTGTCTTTAACCTGTGTGTAAACCTGCTCTTCTAATAAAACCCCAGGCTCCAGGGGATGATGATAATCAGTGGAATACACAGCAAACAAAGGGAAGCACGGTATCACCTTGGGGAAGTCCCAAAGATAAGGATCCTTTGTCTGTGGGTGGGGTCTGTGGGGATATTGCTTTCAAATCTCCCTTGTGGCAGGCTGATGCTATCGCTGCAGCTGGGATAGTTACCCAAACTCTGCACTGCTGTGTTATTGGAGCATTCCTGGGCAGGATGGGGAGGTTTCCCTGCAGCCCCGAGGCAGAGCTGGGTCTGTGAGGACTCTCAAGGTAAGGGGTGGTTATTGTGTGTGATCTCTGCATGCTGCAGTGGGGACTGAGGCTTTCGGGGGAATCAGACTGTAATTTAGCATTTCATATCAAAGGCTTGGGAGACCTGCTCCAGGAGATGTGTGTGCTCACAGAAACCCAGAATGGCTGGCTTGGAAGGGACCTTAAAGTTCACCTCTTTCCACTGCCTGCCATGGCAGGGACACCTTCCACTGTCCCAGGCTGCTCCAAGCCCTGTCCAGCCGAGCCTTGGACACTGCCAGGGATCCAGGGGCAGCCACATCTTCTCTTCACCCTGTGCCAGGGCCTCTACATCCTCTCAGGGAACAATTTCTTCCTAACATCCAATCTAAACCTGCTGTCTTTTAAGTTTGAAGTCATTCTCCCCTGTCCTGTCACTCCAGGCCCTTGTGAATCATCTCTGTCCATCTCTCTTGTAGGGTCCCTTCAGGTACTGAAAGGCCACCACTAAGTCACCCCAAAGCTGCTCTCCTCAGGCTGAACAATCCCAATTCTCTCAGCTTTTGTCATACCAGAGGTGCTCCATCCCTTTGATCATCTTGGTGGCCTCCTCTGGACTGGCTCCAGCAGCTCCATGTCCTCTCTGTGCTGGAGGCCCCTCAGGGCCCTGCTGGTGGCACTGTCACAGCAGCTGCACGGGGCACCAGCCACCCTCAGTCACTGTGGGAACCACAGGGACTGAGCTCTGGGATGTCCCCCCTTATCCACCAGGCCATCTCTTAGGATGGGACACCTCTGACCCAAAACAAGGGCCAAAACTGCCAAACAAAAGGCATTTCCTCCTCATCTGTGACCCAGTCTCTGAAATTCCTGCCCCTCTCTGAGATGCCAGGGCACCCTGCAGCCCAAACGGTAAAGGACATTTGTGTGCTGCTGCCGAGAGCCTCTGATCAGCTCCAGGGGCTTTTTGCACTTACAGTGAAATATTCATGAGACTGATTAGGCAGATTTTTACAGAATCAAGAATTTCCAATTCTTGCGGTTCAAAGGATGCTTCAGGAAGGAATTTGGTCCAAACACCCCATCCATCAGAGGGATTTATAATTAATTGTGAAAGATGTGGAGGAATGGTTTTTGGTATTGGCCAAGTATCTACTGGCAAACTGATTAAACAAGCTGAAAATGGCTTTTCAGGGCTTGAATGAGTTAAAAATCTGGTATCTAAGCCTGATGCATTGGCTAAGGTTGCCCGAACATTGGTTTTTGGCTGATCAATGGGCAAAACTGCAGGCAGGCAGTTCTGTCACTCTGCAGAAGTGACAGCTCTCCATACTCGCCTGTGCACACACCCTCAAGCCAGCAAGCTTGGACAGAATTGCCAGGGTTCCTTGCATGAAAAATACCACACACCTTCTCAGTTACTTCACCCACTAAAGAAACATTGGCTGAAACCCCCCTGCCAGCTGGTCAGAGCCCTAAGAAAACTCCTGTGCTTCCAAAGCTATTTAAAAAATGCACTAAGCACAAAAAAAAGAAAATTAAAAAAGTATTTTCATGCTTCCTCACTCACCTGACCAGAAAAGCAATGCCAGGGGGAGGGATTGATGCAGCAGTGGGGCAGGAAGGAGCAGAGAGCCTTTGGAAACTCCAGCTTTTAAACTCTTAAACTTTTTCAGAGTTTCCCCTCTCACATGGAGAGCAGAGCCAAGTGCCATGAGCTCTAGGCTGCCACGGGTGACATGTGTGTGAACACAGAGTTTGCCACTCAAAGGAACAAACCTTTCATTTCATTCAGAAGGGAGGAAAACCATGTTAATTTGTGCTGCTGTGAAGGGAGAGGAGAATGCAGGAGAATGGTAAGTGAATTTTAGGTCTGAAGAATGACAGAACAGCTGTAATCACCATGGCAAGGTCTTGGGGTTTGGAGAGGTCCTGACTGAAAGGATCACGGGGAGAGAAAGGGAAGAACATTGGCACTAAGAATAAAGGGAGACAGTGTTTGGAAAGCAAAGCACTGGGAAAGATAAGGTTTTCCTTTGGAGCTCAGGGAGACAAGGGATATTGATGCTCAGGGTTGTTTATGTTGGGGAATTCTGGTTACAATAACGTCAAGTGGCTCTTTTTGAAACAAACAAAAAGCCCCAGAGAGCTCAGAAATAAACAGAGCTGCAGCTGGGTGTGTGTCCACAGGTCCTGAACAGGCTCCTGTGGGAGAGGAGCAGCGGGGAATGCGGGAGCCTGGGGAACCCCAGGGGTTCAGAGGGGCTTTGGGAGGCTCAGCCCCCTGACCGAGGTCAGGCCAGGGCCCCTGGGGCTGTGTCCATCAGCCAGGGAGAGGGGACTGACAGCTGGGAGGGTGCCTGCCCAGCCTGGCTCTGTGAGCTGCTCTCATTACACAGCAAAATCAAACGTGT
>VXBC01003876.1:185480-212124 GCA_013399945.1 Ploceus nigricollis | reverse complement strand
GTGGTGGTGGGAGGGTTGGAGATAAAAAAAAACAACCAAGCCTGCAGTGGAAGCAAAACTGCCTTAAACCACTCCGCGTCGGAAATCCATGTATAGCCCTTGCTGCCGTCCCTCTGTGCAGCGGGATAACCGGCTGGCGAGTGCCTGTGAGCGTAAGGCAGGGAGAAGCAGGCTCAGCTCGGCGCTTTACGCCTCAGCAGTCCAAAAAGAAACAACAGGAACTGTTGCCTGTAAAAGGCAGCTGCTTCTTTACCTCTTCTCCACCCCTCCGGACTGCCGGGGCTGGGGAGCGGCTCCTCAGGGAGCAGAGAGAGAAGGAGGAGGGTGGACGGGGACTTTACAAAAGTGCCCGAGCATCGGGAACAGAAGTTTCCAGGGCTGAGCTCTCTGCCTGGGACCTCGCTCCGTCTGCGGCAGGCGATTGCTTTGGCAAAGGAGCCGAGGTGCCGGAGGAGGAGGTAGGACTTTTCCCTCCTCACCGGCCGTTTCCCTAGCTCAGCAAGTAGCAGCCTCTCTAATCCCAGGCGAAGATCATGCTGCTCGGGCGATTATTTCATCGCGGCAAGCTGCTCCTCGGAGGAAATTCTCATTACGCTCTTCGGAGAGGCAAGGGAGGGGCGACTGTCACTCAGCTGCTCTGGAAAAAACAGAGGGATGAGCCTGCAGCATCCCCGGGCTCCGGCGCACGAGACGTGGTAGTGTTTCTAGGTCAGGCTGGTGATGCGGGACGTGAAGCCGGCAGAGATGACATCCTGGCTGTGTCACCTTCTGTTCCTCGATGGGCAAGGGTTGCACACGGGGGCCAGGTTTTCTCTGGAGGAGCAGTGCTGGGCGGGGGGGTGGAGAGCAATGGGGAGGTGGGAAGGAGCTTAATGTGCTCTCATAGGAGGGAGGGGAGGTGTGCAGAGAACTGGAATCAGTTCATGGTTCCAAAAAGTGTCTTTGAGAGACCTTGGGGCCAAGGTTGAGACCTGGCTGCAGGAGCCAGAGACTGCGTTCGAGAGCACCGGCTGCTCCAGCCCAGGGAAGGGCTGATGAGGCTGCCCTCCTCCCCATGTCCCAGGCTGCTGTTCCTCTGTCCATCCCCGCGAACCACGTAAACAGGCAGGAGCGGGGCCCTGTGGCACACTTTAATTAAGGGATGGAGACACTGACTTCGCCTTTCCCCAGAGGATTGCAAAAGGCCCAGGCGGGCCCACACTGCAGCTCACGGCCATCCCTGCTCCAACACGCGCTCTGCCCCCCACGTTACAACACAGGGCTCTGACTCACCAGCTGTTCCCAGCCCGCTGCTTCCAAGCCTGTAGACATCGCAGGGATCCCTCAGATGGATGTAGGGAGTCTGTCTCCTCTGCACTCCACTGGATGGAGCTGGATGTGGTAGGCAGGACATGGCACAGTCCTTGGGCCTCTGCATAGAGCCCCAGAGTGAGGACAGTGTTCTGGAGGAGTTATCCCCTGTGACTGGAGGGTGTGGGAAAGGGAGTGTGACCTCTCCAGATCCTCTGACCCCAGCAGGCAATGACACTATGGTCTCTTGATGCTCACTGGCTTCTCTGTGGCTCTGGGAAGCCCTGCCCTATCTGGCTGAGATGTGGGGCCAAGGCAGTCCCTTTTCTGCTGCACGTGGGTGCTGTCAGGAGCCAGGGCCAGGTGGAGGGGGGCAATATACCTCAGCACTGCTGCTAATCGTGCTCCTGGCTACAGGCAGAGTGGGGACCAGGGAAGCCTCCAGTTTGGGATGCTGGCTGTTCCAGGGAGCCCACAACATCAGGAGTGGATCCAGCATCTCCTCCTAGCTGCCAAGGGCCAGCACTGCTGATGCCATGACCCAGGCACGTCTCTGTCTTTCCTTGCCTGTGTGTTGGAACAGCCTCAACTCATCCCTGAGAGACGGCCAGAGCCCCTTGGCAAGGTTGAAAGGCAGGAAAGCTGATTATTGCCTTTCTCTCAAGGGAAGGGTGAGGAGGCCATTGGGGCAACGTGCTCCTGCGGCTAGGGGAAGAGACCTGTGTTCTAGGGTGTGGGCTCTGTGAAGCTGGAAAACAGTTGTTTCTCTCTCATTAATGTTTTCTGGTTTTCCCCTGGTTTGAAGGCTGGTTGTGACTACGAGCTGTGGATCAGACCCAGAGCAAGAGCCCATGGCATGGCGTTTACACACCCACATCCCGCCCCAGGCCTGGGCCTTTGGCCAGACACAAGGTTTCACTCCTCAGGGCTCCCGTCCCACTGCTCAAATGATGCATGGAAGAGATTTAAAAGGAGAGAGGAAGGTGGGAGGGAGGAGGCGAGTCAAGATTCTCCTCCCTCCCTCTTCTCAGCACTTTGCAAACACGGTATCTTTGCAACGTCTGCTGGAGAAGGGAAAACACCTCCTGCACGTGCCCAAGGCTGGATGTGTGTTTGGGCAGGGATTGCCCCGTGGTGTAGCCAGCCCCAGGCACATGACCCTGATTGTGCCCTACTCTCTCTCCCCCTTCCTCATGCTGTCCCCAGCAGGACACCACCCAGAGCCACCCCACAGGAGTCCCCACCCAACCAGGGCCACCTCTCTGCGCCAAGCTGGCCCTGAAGTGTCAATGGGTACCATCCTGCAAGGACAACTGTGGAGAGCCACCATTCCTTCGTCTCATCTCTCCTTGGTGTGTTAGCACACCTGGGAGAAGACGGACACACAACGCGCACGCACACTCACAAAACCAACCCCAAATCTGGATCAGTATCAGAGAGAATTAATTACTGGCTCATGCATATGCAGATGAGAAACTCAGCTGAACCTGGCGGCGCCTTGGGCGGCCCTGCAAAGGAGAATTCCTCTGGAGAGATATAAATCACCGCTCCCTTCTATTGCTTTCCCCATGGAGCGCTACCTCCTGGGGAAGAACTGAACCTTGATTTCCTTTTTTCCCCTCCTTCTTCTTCGTTTTCAATCTGCGCGGGGCCCCTGTAATTACAATGGGCTGCTTTAGGGCTTGAGTTATTTATTGGGTAACAGGGACACACCTACCCGGCTCCAGCCGCCTGCCTGCCCGCGTGTCGCAGCTTGTCCTGCCTACCCAGCCGCGCCTGCCGTGCCGTGCTGTGCTGTGCCATGCCGTGCTGTGCCATGCCGTGCTGCTTTAGCTTGAGACGGCACGGGCAGCAGCAGCAAACGGGGACCACCAGCCTTACGTGATCCACTAAAGGCACATTGGTGGTGTAGCCCCTGCGAGCAGGGGCAAGAGTCACACTCTTGCTTATGGCAAAACACTTGCACGCACGTTTGGGATGCCACTGGAGCACACACCACTTGTGAAATCCTTGGCCCTATATTATAGGTGGGTAAAGTGAGGCATGGAATAGGGAGGTGCTTTCCTTAGGGTCATCCCCAGGGATCAGAAGAAGAACCCATCCCTCCAACCAGTGGGTGGCTGGGAAAGAAGGTGCCGGCCCAAGTGCTCAGCTCAAGCCTTCGACTGGTGGGACCTGTCCCCTGTGCCTCTGCTTCGCTTCCCGGTGCGAATCCTCTGCCCAGCCCCAGCTCTGCATCCCCCTGCCCAACCCCTTTCCCCCCACAGGCAGGCCTGTGCACTCAGAGGAGACAAGCACTCGGGGCTGGAGACCACATGGCTGGAGGGAATTAAATAATTGATGGACCAGAAGTCTCAAGCAGATACTGAATCTCCAGGGGCAGTATTCGAGAGGCAAAGCAGAGTCCCGGACAAGACCCTTCTCTCTGATATCATGCCAACATCTCTCATCCTGCCTGGGGCTTCTGGTGGGCTGAAGATGTGGGGTGCTGGGGATAGGAGTGCTCCTCCACTCATCTCTCAGCTTGCCCCCCGTGCTGCTGGAGCTCTGGAGGGACTGGCCACCTTCCAGCCCAGCAGGGAGGAGCCAGGGGAAGGAGGCTGCTGCTTCCAGGCTGAAACCCTCCTGCTTGGGGTGGTTCCCATTGAACAACACCTTTGGAAAGAGTGGGCTGAGCAGGGAAGAGGAAAGAAGTCTGCCAAATCAAGGTGGGTGCTTGGCTCTTCCCTGTACAAGAACGTGAGGCCATCAGATAGCAGCAAGCTCCACTCCAGTGAAAGGGAGAGCTCTCCTGCCATGGCTGAGCTGTGGCCTCCTTGCTCTGGGAGCATGCAAAATGGCTTAAAAAATTACAGGCAAAAAGCAACTGGATAAATTCAGCAGAGAAATTGGAAGAAGTTAAATCCAGTGGTCCCACTCCCTGTTCTGGAGGTCCCTCAGTGGCAAAGCCTCAGTGTCTGGGAGAGGGTCACTGCCTAACAGTCCCTCTCCTGCTTCCTGCCCTCAGCATCATGGCAGAGCTGCTGGTGACCCACTGCTGGCCCAGCCACGATGGACATCAGCGGGTCAGAAGGTGAAAGGACTCCCCATGCAATAGCCATGGACACCAGGCATCAGCCTTGCAGGGTTGCAGGGGCAAGAGGAACAGGTTTTCCCACCCGAAGCACTGATCAAGAGCTGCAATGGGATTTGCCAGGCTGCAGCATGAAGCATCTCTCTGCATTAGACGTATTTGTCGATATTTTATCCACCAATAAAAGCAGTGCATGACCAAATTGAATATTTAATTTAATATACGCTAACCAGGAGCCGGTTGGCATTGCACCCAATGGAAAATATTTGCTGCCCTCTCTCTCATTTTTTAGCAGATTTTTCATGAAAAGTTGTTGGTTTTTTTTTTTGCTTGTAATTTATTCATTTTTTTTCCTTTAGGTAATAACAATATGATCTGAAAATTACAATTTTCATTTACCAACTCAGGATTTTAATGAACAAGCTGTTTGAATAACCATTTGGACAACTATTGGAAAAAAAAAAGGGAGAGAAGAATGCATTTGAAATCCTCAAAATATCTCCCCCCTCCACCAACTTCAGTAATTTACAGAAGAGCAGTTCCTTCATTTTTTTCCCCCAGCATACTAGATGAAACATTTGAGAGTGTTTGAAGCTGGCAGGAACTGCATTTCTAGCTACTGATGTCATGAAAATACAAATTGGCAGATTTTTCACACTGGGTCAACGTGTAGCGATAAGCACGATGCCATACCTTTAGGAGCAGTGTTTGTTGGTAAACAGATGGGGAGCAGCCCGTAATGTCCATAGTCAATAATACACAGCCAGCGTGCAGTGCTGGGGTGGCTGTCGGAGCAATAAATTGACGCTCTTCCTGGTAGATCCTGGGCCATCCTGGGCTGTCACTGTTGAGCCTGTTGTGGGGAAAATACACCATGTGGAGAATTACAATGAATAATTTAGAGAACGTCCTTGTTCAACGTTCTTCAACTGCCCATTGACTCATTTCTGCTGCTCCTGTTTCAAGCAACTGGAGGAATCCTTCCTATTTTCCATGCCAAATATAGCAGTTTTTCCAGAAATGCTCAAACACACAAGCCAGGAAGTTTCCCTTCTCTGGGTGAGTCACTGGAAGTTCAGGCTGCATTTTCATGATTGCTTCAAGCCGATTGAAATCTGTGCCGCTGCCAAAGGAGCCGTCCAGCTCTGCCGGTGTGCGGCCTCCCTCCCTGCTTGTGCAACAAAAGGAAATTAGGGAACGGACTCTGCCTTTTTCCCTTTTTTTTTTTTTTTTTAAACTTTCAACCAGTTTATTTGGCCAACTCATCTCATGGCTGTGCAGGCTTTAGGGGAGCTCGTCTGGTCTAGGAGATATGTTATAAGAATTCTCCTTACACCGGTGGCTAAAAGCAAAGGGGATATGGGGGAAATGCCATCACCGTGGGGTCACAGTGTCACTCAGCTCAGCTGCAGAGCTTATGGGGTCTGTGTTCACACTCCTAGCCCCAGGATGGGAACACAGGGAAGATCCCTGCCAAGAGATTTTCTTGGGTGGCATTTCTGAGATTCTAGACAAGGACTGGGGACATCGCAACCAATCTTGTTAAGGATGGTCAGGAATCCTACTTCAGAGGAGACACCTGTGATAGGCAGGATTTTGGAGAGAAGAGATATTTTAGCAGGATCATTCTCTTCCTACTTCTTTCCGTTACACCTTCCTGCATCCCTTAGCATTTATTTTAGCTACTGTTCACATTGGTTTCCAAAGAAAAGGAGCCTTTCTCCCATTTTTGCTGCTCATTGCTTTCTAATTGTTGCAAACCCATGGGACCAATTTTAAACAAATTTGGTGGTGATGTGAGGGGGAGATTCTAGATCTTCTTGCAATGTCCTGGAAACAAGTGGCTCAGCAGATGGGGGACACTCACTAGCACCCACCCCAAGAGACCTGCCACTGCAGATGCACTGTCTTCTATTAGTCACCAGAGAATCCACACCAAACACCACGTTTAAAGCATGGCTTTGAAACTGCAGTGTCCCCACTACTCCCCAGGGGTGCACTCAGCTTTTCCCAGCTTCACTGGGTGCCCTCCTGCTCCTTCCTTAGTGGGTGTGGGACAAGCATTGCTCTTGCAACACTGTGCCCTGGGATTTTGGGGCTGCAATCCATTTCACGGGGCTCCCATGAGGGTAAACAAGCCTGGTTTGTGTTTCCAGTGCTCTTGGGAGCTGCAGCTTTTGTGGCTGGGGGATCCCCATGGCTCCGTGGCTGCTTTTAAGGAAGAGTAACTGAGGCCAGGAAGTGTCTTGCCAGGTGGTGTGGGTTTGCTACAAAGGAACTCGCATCTCTGGTGGAACATTTTTGGAGATCAGCAAAGCAGAACAGGTTGAAAATCCCTGCTCTAGAAACCAGCATTATTTTTTTCTTCCTCACAATGTTTGTTCTGTTGTTTTTCAGAGATGGTGCTCACCTCTTTGCAGAGAAGCCTTGCTAACAGGCAATTCCTTTTCCTGCTTTAGAAAGGCATCTCTGCTTGCCTCTGGTCTCTCCCTCCCTCCTCTGATGGAGCCTCATGGCCAGAGTTTGCTCTCACTGGCCCTGATCCAGGCAGGCACTTACACAGGTCACTGCTCCAACTCGAAAGCCAGTGGATCACTTCAAGGCTGCCCTGGGGACTAACAGGTTTTCCTGCTCTATCTCCTGAAGAAGCTGGGGAAGGAAGGGAGTGTCCAAGCGAGGCCAGAGCTGGCTCTGGTGCGTGTCTAGCTGTTGGAAGTGCTGGGGTAGTTACTGCCTACCCTATGTGGCACTGCTGTCCCCAGGCACTGGCACTGCAGGGTAGCAAAGCCACCAGAGTGGGATATGGCAGCTCCTGGTCAGTCCAGGCTGGGAGGGTGCCCACACACAGCAGCAGACAACTGGGCAGCACCAGTGTTGGATGTCACTGCTCCGTCATGGACTGCTGGCTGCTGCTGAGGAAAGTTCTTCCTTCTAATGGCTTTGCTTCCTATCTCCCGTATTTCCCATCTGCCAGGGAAGACTGGAGCCAGGACTCCTTGCTATGAAAGCCTCCAGGCAGGACCCACCTCCAGGTAGATGCCCATCCCTGCCTGCCCTCCTCCTCCCCAGGGTCCCAAGGGGATATGACAAAGAACAGCCACCATTAAACTGTGACTCCCTTGGGTCCCTACAGCTTCTGCCCCACCTTGCATGTATCTCCCCATGCAGAGCCAGGCAGGCTTTGGGACACTGATATTCCCTCTCTGTATCCAGGTGACTCAGGGGATGGGGACAGAGTTTGAGGAGGACATTGCTCAGCTGCAGCAGCTCAGCTCAAGCACCTTGGCCACCTTGGTGCAATGGGGACCCCAGCTTCTTCTGCCCCACAATGGGGGCCTGGGTGAGATGCATGAAGCACTCAGGCTGGACACCCAAAATCCACAGCCGAGAGCTGCCATAGGCTGGGCAGTGGGTACTGCAGGATGCAGCAGACATGAGGCAGCCAAGCCCCTGTGGATCTGCTGTTTATCTCCACTCACACACCTTTGATCAGGCTCTGGAAGTGTAAATCATCCTGGCCCTCCCCAGAGATGCCATGTCCACTCTGGCTGGGACAATGCGGTCCCCACCAGTGCTTTCTGCACCCCACAGATCCTGCAGCAAGCATGCCCTGACTGAGCTCTGCTTCTTTAGCACAGCCAGGACTCTGCTCCCATTCCCCAGCTGAACTGCACAGGCTTTGCCCCAGGATGTGAATTTGGGTGCTGGAATTTATCCGCGGCTGTTTTGGCTGTGGCTGAACTCCACCTCCGGGCAATGACATGTTGTTTCCATAGTAGCTAATGGACTGGAGATGGAAGGGGGAAACACATAGCTGCGCTAAAAAGGGACTCGTGAGTAATGTGGTTTCTCCCAGCGCAGAGTAGGAACAACTTTCTAGCACTCGAGGAGCCCCTCCTTCGCCCCTCCTTCGCCCGGCGCCTGTGAAGTGTCAAGAGGAGAGTGTGTGTGTGTGCAGAGCTGTGCACGGGGCAGGAGGACAAGGGAGTTCTTGTGGGTGCTTGGGCAGCTTGGGGGCCCACGTGGTGGCTGTGCAGGGGCAGCCTGTGCAAGGAGAGGGGACACGTGGCAAGCATGAGAGCCTGTGGGGAGGGTGCAGCACAAATGCTGGGGACACATAAGGGAGGCATAAGGGTGTCTGTGGGGGTGTCCAGACCCTGTTGTGTGCAGAGGGCAGTTCCTGGAGGAAGGCGGGAGCAGCCTGGGGCAGCCTGGCATTGTGGTGATCTGCTGCAGCTGAGGCTGTCACAGGCAGCAGTGTGGCTGGGGCGAGCCAGGCCGTGGGTGTCTGAGGGCCCTACTCACCCACGGGATAATAAAGAGTGACAAGGACAAAATCTGGAAGATACTAAGAGGCAATGGGAGAGATCAGGACTCTTTGTCTCTGCTGCACCCCTTATGCAGGCACTGGTGGGTCTTGGTATAGAGCAGGGGGTCAGTCCTGGCTCTGCTGCCAACCCACTCACAGCCTTCCCACCGTCCCTGAGTCCAATACCTCCCCAGGAGCAGGGAGAACTGGATTTTCCTCTGTGCAACAGCCCTGGGCTTCCCCCTGGCCAGTCGGGCACAGAACCGTGGGGCCTCCACCCTTTGACATTTCCATGGACCAAATCTACCCTTGGCAGGAACACCTCCACGTGCAAACTGAGGGCAGATCCTGGGGGCATCCTTGTGCCCATCTGTGGCTGGCAGCCCTGGCCAGATCCCTGCACCCTGGCTGCTGTTCCAGCATTTTTCTTCCACTTGCACGTTCCCCAGCTTGTTCGGTTGTGTAGCTCCTGCCGTGTCCGGCTCTTTGTGTTGTTTGCTGTTAAGTAAATCACTGGCAGCTCCCCAGAGCGCTGGGTAATGGCAGGATAATTCCCAGCAAGACCCTGGTAATTCACTTGAAGGAAAGCAGAGCAGAGGAAAACAGCACTATTAGCCATTATCCTGGCCTCTCAAAGGCCTCCTCGCCTGCAGAAGCGCCGCATGGTGCGGCAGGCATGCCTGCCACAGCTCCCAGACACTGTGGGCCGTGGGAGGGCCAGGAGCAGCAGAGGATGCCAGGATTCAGCTCTCTCTTGCCATCCTGGACAAGCAGATGAAATGTGGTCAAATGCCTCCACCTGCCATGGATACAAGGAGGTTGATGTCAGTCTTGGGAGAAGCACCCTGAGGACAGGAGTCAGGCGATGCAGAAGTGCCCATCAGATGGTGCAGACCACAGGATGCTCCAGCTTTAGGTCTCCCACCAAGAGCATGTGATGCATGGCTTAACTGAGGTCTCAAGCTGCAGGAATGACCCTTGAGCCAGGAGTCACCAGGCATCTGCCCTACTGCTTGGCAGGGGTCTGGTAGCCAGAATATGGAGGAGGACAGTCACAATACTCTGGCTTCCATAGCTCCTGGCAGCTTCTCTGGAGCTGGGGGGGGGGGTTTGCCACCCGCATCAGCAAAGATCATGTCCCTTCCAGATGGCCTCAGCACCTTTCACACCTCCCTATTGTTGGAAGCTCCCAATCTTGGCTGGGACTCAGTGGAAACCAAGAGCATGGTTTCTGCTGGGGCCTTGCCAGTGGTAACTCAAGCACCGACCCTGCCCCACTCTGCACCCGCAGGATCCACATCCATGTGCACATGTTCACTAGGGCTCTCCAAAAAGCTCCAGCAGTGTTTCTGAGTTGCACAGGCAGGTGTGCAGCACAGTGGGGGCAGACCCTCCACGGAGCCTGGAGGAGGCCTCGAGGTGACAGGCTCCCTGCAGAAGCCACTTGCTTCCTTCCAGCTCTGCAAAGGGGCACTGAGCTCCTCTGCAGACCTGCCCCTGAAGTGGCTGTCGGCATTTCTGAGAGAGGCCTCTGTTTGCAGAACTGCTGAACTTCCCCCCTGAGCCTCCCAGCAGCGGGAGGGTGCCTGGAGCCGCTGGCTGCCCCCTGCCTGGCTCCCACAGCAGCACCCGGGAGGGCGAGGTGAGCTCCTGCCCCACCCAAACCCACGCTCAGAGCCCTTGGCATGCGCACACAGACGGGCACCCACACAGCGAGGAATGCACACAAAGGTGCACCAGGCTGATATACATGGATGCAGGTTTTCTGATCCTTCCCATTGGCTGGCTCGAGAGCAAAGTCCTGGCTTTGCCGACAGCAATAAAGGCTTCCAGGCCAGGCTAGTAGTAAAAGTAGTAAACTTTAAGGGGAAAGGCTTTTCTGACTGTTTCCGCAGTGCTGGTTGCCGCTGTTGCCTGACAAAGGCTTTCCCTCTGTTCACTTTATGCACATTTGGTGCTCATTAAGCGTGTGGGGCTGCAGCTCCAAGCTCATGGGGCAGCTCTGCTCCCAAGCACTACAGACTGACCCACCCCCACCTTGCACTCCTGCTCCCATCCAGGTTCCCCTGCCTGGCAGCCAAGTGGGATCTGGGAGACTTTCCCCAGAGTGCTATGGCTTTGGTTTCATTCCCATGTGCTCCCCAGGAGTGGCAAGTCCATGGAGCCAGGTTTTGATAGTGCACATCTGCCCATGTTTCCCAGCAATGCCCCTTGCTCTGTGCATGTGCAGCAGGAAATGAATGACCACAGAAACAGAGACAGTTTCAGGGAAATTGGGAGCAGCCTGTCCCTCTTGGAGAAATTGGTTGCAGCATTTGGACTGTCTCCTGAAGAGGTCCCAGAAAAGGCATTATGGTTGCCCTCAAATGTTTTGAGTCAAAGGAACAAATAACAGTCCTAACTTTGGCTTTCAGGCTCTACTACAGCCTCACACCATGGAGCACCCAAAGAAAAGGAGAGCTTATCTTTACCTCTGTAAAGATATCAAAAGTATATCCTGTAGTCAAGTCATCTATTTCAAAGATTCAACAATCATTTCCAGAACAGCCTTGAGGGCAAAGAATTCACCCTCATCAGCCCCTGTGACCTCCCACCCAGAGATGCTGTATGGAAAGCATAGGACATACTTGGCATGGGTCACTGGAGATAAATATGGCAAAGCTGTGCTCTCTCTGCTGTTTTCTCAGAGCAAAAGTCCTCCTGCCCAGGGTGCTGTGCTGCTGGGGCAGCCAGAAATGGTGGTGGGAAATGGAGGAGATGCCAGAGATGTGGCCATATCCAGAAGGGCAAGATGAAGTGTGCCAGCTGGAGCAAAGATTTATGAGGTATACATCAAGGTGACAACAGAAGATGAGATTTTACTACCCCTAAGACACCATCCATTACTGGGATGCCTGCTATCATCAAGCAGGAGGGAGAACCACCATCAGTGCACAGTTCATCCTCCCACCTTTTACCCATCTCATTGGGTTAGTGACGCTCCACCAAGTAACAAGGAAAAGAAGGTTCTCTGTGTCCAGAGGTACCTCTCAGTTAATAGGATATCTCAAGACAACCTCTTGGATCGCGTCTGAGAGGACAATGCTGGCATAGCTGCCATAAAGCACAGAACAGCACCAATCTAATGGGATTTCCCTTCAGCACCATGATCAGCCTCGGGCTGGGGTTGAGGATTTTGACTGAGAGCAAGTTCTTCAAGTTGTGACCTCCAAGGAAGGCTCTGTTTGGTCTTTTGGGTTGGTGACAGTTCCAGACACGTGTCAAAGATTTACGTATCAGAGAGGCTCCCAGGCCTTTGGTGACTCTGGGCTGGGGTTAGCCACACTTTGGCTCTCTGCCCTTCACTGCTTTACACTACATATCAAAGGATCCCTTGAAGGCAGAGAGGAGGGCAGGCTGGATGAGCTGTCTCCCCAACCCTGATATCAGGGAGCCAATTTGCTCACCTCCGGGTCTTGGTGAAGCAGGTGGAGTGCAGTGCTTTTGGGAGGATCAGACCAGAAAAAATGGCCACCCCTCCCATGTGGCTTCCTTTACACCACAGGCCCTTGTATTTTGCCCACTTATTGCTTCAATGGATGCCAAAGCAAACACCTCTTCCAGGAGGGAACCAAGTCTTGATCTGAAGATAAACCCATAGAGTCTCTCATTAGCTGGTTGGTTCTGGTGATTAATCATGCTTCTTGTGGAGGAAGCCTGATAATTTCTCATGTGAGTTTACCCTGGCTTTAGAATTTGGCCTTTGGTTTGTTGCCTATAGAAAAGCATTTAGCATTGAAATGGAGGTAATTAGGCTCCTGAGAGAGTTTTAATTTAAAAAACTTTAACTCCTAGTTAAAGGTTTTGTCAGCATGAGGAAAAGGGTCACAGGACTCCAGATGAAGACGATGGTGGACAATTTTGTTAATAGAGCAATAAAATGATAAATCTCTCGATGTGTAAAGGTGCTAGATTAAAATGGCCATAGAAGGAGCAATAAGGATATTTTAGCATTGCCTGCTCTCATAAGATATTAAAAAAGCCAGGCTGTATGAACATCACCTTCTTTAAGACACTTGAGAGATCAAGCACTGATAACGATACGCAAAGTGGCCCTAATGCTTCGACTAATGCAGAATTGATAGGAGTGTGAACTCAGCCAGCAGAGCTAGGTATCCTAGGTATGTGCTGTGGGATACCTGCTTGGAGTAGGTTGAGATGAATATGTACGTTTGGATTGCTGTAGGGGATCAAAGGGCGTGTCTGAGGGTTTTGTTTCCCAGGGTGAGGTCTCCAAAACCTGTGGTGGATCTTTCCTCTGCCAAGCCAGAGAGATTGGGAACATGATGAGAAAAGGCTGGAGGTTTAACTTTGATAGAACCCACCCCTCATGTCAGCAGCAGGCTGAGGAGTTTGTCTTGTCGGTTTCTCCTCTGTAAATGTTTGGTGATGTCTACAACAACTGAAATTAGCTTTCCTGTGGCCTTAGGAAAGCACTCATACACCTCTTAATCTCTGTTTAATTTAGACAACCAGACTAGGCATGTGTGCTCTCATTCTCTCCCATGCTCGGGCTTCCTTGCAGAGATTCTTTTCTGCCTCTTCTCCCATGTTTCATCTGCATTAAAAACACAACAAGACAAAACAAAACAAAACAAAACAAAACTGAACTGAACTGAACTGAACTGAACTGAAAATCATAGGCATGACTTGCATCAGCCATGTCATTACACTCCATTCAAACATCCAAAACCTGTGCTACTCCTTATACTCCTGTATCACAGTAGGAGCTTTGGTTGAGATGTTTGCTCTGACCATTTCTATGCTCCCACTTGGTAACTGAAGTCCACAGTTTGCTCCTTCCTCCTTGCATTTGACTTGCTAAGATGTTTTGTTTGAATGGGTTGAGTTCACCAAAGTAAAAACCACTGAGCAGGACTGTGATGTCCTTATCTCACTACCCATCCTTCCGCCATGCGCCAGCGTTACCAGCCGTGAGAAGGATTCAGGAGCATCCACCTATCCATGAGGAAGATTCCTGTGTATCAACAGAGGTCATCTATTCCTGAGGCTTGCCTGTAGCTAACTCCTGCAGGAAATACTTTATCCTATTGTATCTCAGAGTTGTCAGTCAAAATGTTCCCGAGAACAACGTTGTGGTCACGCAGTGACCTTCACGCACCAAACCCAAACATCGCTGCCACAAAAACTGGGAAATTCATTATTTATATTCTGTTAGCTCCGTGTTGGTTAATGCTCAGATTCTCTTCCACTCTTTTGCATGATGCCAGGTTAACAGGTCTGATTTATCCAGTGATCTCATTTGCCTTTTTTAGAGATTCTGGCAAAACATTAGCATTTCTCTGATCTTCTTGCAAATAAGGATTAGTAGGGCAGGACATCTCTGCCAGCTCTCCAAGGACTCTCTGGGCTTGTGAGTTTACTCCTGTATGTGCTCTATTACCTCTAAGCTCTAAGATTCCAGTGGTCTATATGATATCTCATCTGATACAAGTATATCCCCTCCTGGAATTACTTACTGAGCACATCAGCTTTTATGTATCACCATCAGTTTTACCATCTCGATGATGTTAGGTGGAGACTGTATCAATGCTGGTGCTTCTTTTCTTCTTCATTTACCTGCTACCATCTACTTCTCTTCTGTTGTCCTCACCCTGGCCTGGTATGGACTTTTTTGCTTGTTTTTTTTTGTTTTTTTTTTTTTGCATTTGTAATCAACATCTTGAATTTCCACTTTATTGACTGATTTTTAGTCAGTCCTCCTTCCCTTCCACTTGTCATGTGTAGCTCTTTGGTTTCCAATTTGCCACTGAATCAGAATGGGCTTGTAGCCAGACCCATTTCCTCTCTGTTTGCACTGTGACATGCCACATATGAAAAACTCTTTCTGAAGAGCTCACAATATTTTCTCACATTTTTTCTAAATTATTCCTCCCAGTCTGAATTCCTCTTCTACTTTCACCTTTGGAAAAATTAACCCTATGGAGCATCACACATAAATGAGCCAGAACAGCTTTTTTTTTGCCCAGAACAAGCAGAATCAGGTCAACCAATCAGGACAACCTCTGCCTTCCAGCCCAGCAATTAATTCAACTGTATCTGTCATGACGGGGTCTGAAGTCATGTTATTTTGTGTCCTGTGTGGTTCCTTTCATGTCAGATGAAACCTACAGTTTCAGCAACCTTCATTCTTTGCTTTTTTAACTAGTGGATGTGCCAAACCTTCAGGATGGTCTTCATCCTGGTGTAATTTTTCTGAACAATCCAGTAGTTTGTTCACCATTCTGCTGTGTGTTAACATCAACAAAGATTTACCAGACAACTTCAAAATTCCACCTGGCCTCACAACTACATCCCTTCTTCCAGGAGAAACCACAGCATGTCCTATAGCTCCTGGGCTATTTAAGCATCTCCGTTTAGTTTTTAGCTCTCAGCCCAGACTTTAATTCTCCTTCTATAATCTTTCTTCTCCAAGTGCCTGTGGCACCATTTGTCTGAGTGCCCAGAGGGTCCCAAATCCATGAGGTCCCCAGGGTGTCTCAGTGCTGGATAAGATGCCCTGGGCACCTTGTGGCACAGGGAGCAGGAAGTGTGTGTGGTGTTTAACACCCACCTGGCTAGACTGTAGGGCAAGAAAAGGGACAAGAAAAAGGTGTAATTTCCAGGAGAAGTCACTCAGCTGGCAAAGGGTGTGTGGGAACCTCATAGCCCTGCAGTCAAGAGGCCAAGGTGATGGGCTCTCAGCTGGAGCTACAGGCAGTCAGCCAGGGGGATAAAGGCTAGGGAGAGGAAAAGCCCAGAGCATCTCCTGGCAGCTCAGGGAGACCAGGGGAGCAGAGAGAGGAGTGAAGCAGCATCCTCCACTCTTCCCTTGAGTGCAGGCAGTCAGGAAGCTGTCATGATTTAGATCCCAGCCTGGCTAGGCTTGGTGTGCCTTGGCTTGTCAGGAAAGGCTGGCAGCCCAGGGCTGAGGGTTGTCTTCTGCTAACAGAGATGGCAGTTTGGGGCTCTAGAGTCCACGTGTGGGACAGTCTGCTTGTCCTTCTATGGGATCCTTCTGCTTTGGGGTCTAACAGCCCTCCCTACCCCCTCCAGTGTGTGTACCCAAGGACTTTTGCAAAGTTTCCTGTACAGAAAAATTTTCTGCCAGCAGTAGTGTAAGGAAAAACACAACAAATATTTTCTGTGTCCCAGCCTTGGGAGGGGGACAGGAGGATGAAGAGGATCACAGAGGTGACAGGGCTCTTGTTTGGGGAGACACACAACCTGCATTTGTGTGCCGCTCCCTCGCTGTGACACCAGTCCTTGTCCTCCCAAGCACTGCCTTCTGCAAAGTGGCTTTTCCCATGGTGTCCTCTGTCACCCCAGCACTGTCCCCAGGAGACCTTTCTCATTCCTGAGCAATGCTGGTAACTCCTGGCCGAAGGCTGCCAGCCAAAGGCTTGCCGGGCTGCCTGGGCACTCAGGTGAGGGTGGTTTAGCATGATGCTTTCTCTCTCCCTGCACTATGCGCTTCATTGCTGGGGAAGGTGAGAAACACAATGCAGAGCCAGCAAAGCCAGGCTGGAAACAACTGCATCCATAAAAGCTGGCAGCCAGGTGTACCAGCTCCCCCCAGGCAGCCCTGCACGGGCACCAGGCTGTGGCATTAGAGGAGAGATCAAGCTGCTGGTAATCAGCTCAGGGCTCAGGCCATCAGGATCAGGACAGAGTCTGAGGGCACAGTGCCAGCTCCTCATCCGCTTGTTTTGGTTCCTTCCCCAGCATTTCCTTCCCATAGGCAGCAGGGACCGATGGCAGCAGGAGCAGCTCTGAGGGACTGCCGGAGGGAACCATGCCATGACGCCAATCCATCTCACTACAATCTGCAGCTAATTCTTAATCTGGCCATGAGCTTTGGGGATTTCCCAGCGCTGACACACTCTACAATTGCAGGAGCATCTGAATTACAGCACCGATCATTCCTCTGCACGAACACAGCCTCTGTCCCTGCAGCAGAAGGAGGTGGTTTATAGCCTAGATCCTATGTCACCGGCCTCCTCTAAATCCACCTCCTTTGTGTATCCCAGCTTCCCAGAGAGGTTCAGCTGTAGGCAGTTATTTTTATGGTCTATTTCTTGGTCCTTTGCTCATGCAATGAAAATGAGCAACTCGGAAGCCAGATGGGACAGGTATCCCTGGGTAAGAGCAACTGCTTTCTTTTAGGAACTAAAGAAAACCAAAAAACCAAANAAGGACCAAGGACACAGGAAAAAAAAACCAAAAAAAAAAACCCAAAAAAAAACCCCCACAAAAAAACCCCCAAAAACAAAAAACAAAAACAAACCAACCAAACAAACAAACAAACAAAAAAAACCCAACAAACACCAAACCAAACAACAACAACAACAAAAAAAGCCCAGAAAATCATATTAGCTTTTCGTTTTTCTTGCTCTAGACTGAGCAAGAAGGGAAGCAGGACAGCCCAGAGGTCTGTCTCCATCACTACCCCATGGTTGCCAGCCTGGATGTCTCTCAGATGTGCAGGGAGCAGTGCAGGAGCAGGAACCACAGGATGGACCGTGGTCCTCTCATCTCTGACCCCTGTCAGCACAGGGATGTCTGAGCTTTTGTATCTAACAGATTTCCATGGATTTTTCTTCCTGCTGTGGGGAGTCCTGCAGGGAGTCTTTGAGTGACCTACACCACCCATTTTTCTTCTCCACCTTCAGTCTTCATTTGCTGCCCCAATGTTTTTTCTTTTGGAGGCAGCAGGAACTGTCACCCCTCCTCACCTTTTCCCTGACACTTGGGATAGTAGTTTAACCTTCTATCATCTCCCCTTGGCGTCTCTTCATCCATGTGGACATCACAGCTGTTCCCATCCTTGAAGTGCCACTCTGAGCCTCATCCAGCTCTGGAGGATCCTTAGGAAATATGAAGGCTGGAGTGGCAGGGGCAGGACTTGCCAAGGGCAGGGATGCAAGCTGCAAACTACTTTGTCCTTCATGGGGCAGGATGCAGGGAAGCAAGGACGCAAGCTGCCAGCCACCTCACCCTTTACGGGGCAGGGTTGCAAAGATGCAGGGAAGCAGGGATGCAGGGATGCACACACCACCTCACCCTCTGCGGGGCAGTGGCAGAGCTCCTGTTTCGGGAGGCAGTGGGGTTTGCTATGGGCTTTGGGAACCGGCNGGGCAGCAAGGCAGAATCCCCCCTTCCCTGCACTTGGAAAGTCTGGATCCCACTTCTCATGCTCACCCCCAGCACCCCATTCCCAACCGAGGATGCTGTGACAAGCCCCCCAGCTAGTGTCCTCCTCCATGTAGGGTGCAGCACCCTGCTGTGGGGCGGGAGCTTTCCCTCCAGGGGAAGGAGGAGAAATGTGTTTGTGCTCCCCAGCTTTTCCTCAAAGGCTCTTTTCAAGCAGCGGCTCCCAAGTGAGAGGGGCTTTGCGGCATGTCTGGGCTCGTGGGTTTGGCTGCCGAGGACTTTTCCAAGTGCTTTTTGTCTTTGTGGCTCCTTCCCCTGCACCCCGCTGCCTCCCAACTCTCCTGCAGTCCCTGTCTCTTTCTGGTCCTTTCTCAGAGGAAGTCGTGCCTCCTTCCAAGCATTCCCAAGATGCTTTATGTACCCTGTTTTGGCAAACTGGCTCCAGCAAAGCTGGCAGTGGTGAGCTGAAACATCACAGCATCCAGCTGGCTGTTCTCCTCTGCTGCCGGAGGGTCCTGCATGTCCCTTGTGTGTCCCTGGTCCCTTTTTTGAACCTGAACGTTGCTGTGGATTTGTACTCAGGCCCCAAGCTCCAAACCCGGGCTTGAAGAAACATCCCCTGCGGCTGCCTCCGCTTCCCCAGGGGAACGTCTGGCAGAGCCCGACACCAGCCATGGGCTGATTTATGCCGCCGCCTGAAATAAAGCGTTGCCCATCCTGCTCTTCACGCTGGGTGAGCCAAGCCCGTTCAAAAACCAGTTTCAGAACGAAACTTCTGTGATCCCTTGGTGTGAACCAGGCCCAGGCAGACAGGAACGGGGGAACGCTGCACCCCTGGGCAGGGCATGGGAGAGGTGTTCACAGCACGGGCACAACAGGGATGGGGGCAGCTGTGGGGGCAGATGCCCTGATTCTGCAAGGGACCATGGCCAGGGGCTCCCTGTGACTGGCTTAGAAGAAGGGGAGCAAAGGGGTTTTTCGTAAATCCTCACCATCTGGGCAGATCTAGGGTCACCACTCCGGGGGTGCAGCACCCCACGGCACCCAGTGGGGAAGTCCACAGGGCAGCAACTCCCCTGTTCATGCCACACACTGGGTGCTTGGAGCAGGGACCCATCTGTCCCAAATCACAGCCAGGACTTATGCGTCTGTCCCCTTTGTGCTCATGGCCCCAAAGTGATGTCCACTGCCCCCACAGCAATCTCCTGCCCTTTCCCCCACCCCCCAGCCCAGCTCCAAAATGCCCTTTGGGGAAGGAGGCGGTGGTCTTTGTGTCCCTTTAAGACGCGGCGATGCTTTGCCAACGCCAGCTGCTCCCCAGCCACACACGCTCCCCTACAATGCCCTTTTCATGCGCAGCGGCCGTCTGAGCAGTGAAATGCCCCTTCAGAGCCGCGCCGTGCCCGTGCCAGCTGTGCCTCTCGCAATGCGGGTGCTCTCTCAGCATGGCACAGCGTCCTTGCCAGCCCCGGCGCGAGCGATGCCAGCGAATACCCCCGGACCGGGGCAGCCCTCCCTCGGAGCAAACACGGCATCGGCGAAAGTCGCCGGGCAGCGCAGCTGTCCGGTCCTCCTGGCATCCCCAGGGATGCGGGTGCTGGTCTCTTTTCCCCAGCACTGAATGCCCGTTTCTACTCCAGGTCACCCGGCAGCGCTGCAGTCATAAATCCTGGCCACCTGCCCTCAAGGGCCAGCACAAATGCTGCCTCGTTAGGTTCAGCTAATAAAGCAATAACAACAAGAGAAAAAAGCGAGCTAATCCCCGAGTGCTGGCGCTGGGCTTTGAGGTGCCATATTGCACCAGGGAGAAGCAGCGAGGCAGCCGGGCAGCGGGGAGCCCACAGCCATATGGAACCGACCTCGGGTCTGCTGGGAATTATGGCAGTGATATTTCCAGGGAGAAAGCCGGTGTCCCAGGCCTGGCTGGTTTATTTGCAGCCTCCAGAGAGGCAAGGCAGCACATCCCCAAGTGCAGGGAAGGGGAAGAAATTGGTTCAGGAAGAGAAGCAGCATCACAGGGGATGCTCATGGGGTTGGAGGGGTGGGTGTGAGCCCCCTTGCCTCATGGGCCTGCTGCTGTGGGCAGAAGGGTGTAAAACCCAGAGCAAGGTGTCTCTAAGGGCACCTCTCAAAATGTAGAGTGTGCCTGTCCTTAATGCCTCACAACCTAATTTTTCCCCATTAGAACCCCTTCCTAGCCCAAATGCCAGAGCACTTCCAGCCTGACACACCCCATCCCAGCTCTCTTCCCAGCCACAGTCCCTTTGCAGTGTGGTGGCATCATGCCAAGTGCCACAGTGAGTGGATTGTCCCATGGAACATGCAACTGCCTTGCTTCCCAAGGGATTCCTGCAGTGGTAGGTAGCAGGTCCCACGGGTGATCCTGCTGTCACACCACTGTGCCTTACTGCCCTGACCATGGCTCCCCCGGACAACTGCGCTGAAGTCCATGTGAATGTTGCACCCTACTGGAACAGGATCAGGTTCCCAGTGAAACCCCAGCTGGCCAGGGATGGGTTCTCCACGTGCACTGGTTGCTTGGACATTTTGGGAGGAAGGTCTCTTCCTTAGTATCCTCTCCAAAGTCTTCAAGATGTGATCAGCCCTGGGAGTGCACCCATCCAGGCTGGGACTTCTACACTGAATGACACCCAACGTGAAGCCATGTCCTCATCGTATGCCCCTGCCTTCCTCTCTGTCACCATTACGTCACCCTGGGCAAGTATGATGGGGCCCACACCCCTTGCTGCTGAGTGCTGTGCTCATGTCCAGGCTAGGAAGCAGAACATCCTTAACTTGCTGGTCAAGGTGGAGTCACATGTGTTTGTGACAAGGACTGGGGTGTCCAGCAAAGAAAAGCCACTGTGCCCTTAGAGAGACCAATCCTGGATAGAATTGGTAGATAGATAGAATAGATAGAATGTCACACTCCCTGGTACAGTGTGACAGTGGGTGCTGGGACTCACTGGCAGTCTTTGGTGCCATGAGCACCAGTGGATGTGGGCACAAAAAGCCAAAAGAAGGCTGGTATGTTGTGACTGTCTAGCAGGGTGTTTGATGAGCTGGAGCCCAGGGCTCTTCATCTCTCAGGGGCATATTTCCCAAGGAGAAGTGCGTGCTCACCACTTTCTCCTGAGCTGCAGCCCAGGTTGGTTATGAATAATGTATCAGATAACAGGGATCGATGTGTCTCACCCACACGGACTCCTCTCCTCCAGCCTTCCCCCAGCGCCTCTCTCATTCTGCATGGCTGGACCTGTGCCCCTTGTCACTCATTTGCTGGTGGCATCACACATGGACAGTTGGGGCCCAGCCCAGCAGATGAGTGGAGTCAGAGGCACCAGCAATGATAGCCAGGCACGGGACCAGTTCCGTGGATCATTTCATATCACATTTCCAGGGAAAAATTTGGCAGGTACAGGATCAGGGGTTTCCCTGTGAGCAATCAGTAACTCTCCCCTCCACAGCAGCAGGGATCAGAGTCTCATATCCAGTGACCTCAGCTGGAGGGAATATGGACCCGGGGATGCACGACCAGTTCAGGAGAAAGAGAAGGTAGAGTCAGCCCATGAGGAGCTGCATGTGATTTGTGAATGGAAGAGCAGTTTCTTGCCACTGCCAGGCCATTTGCTATGGGGACAAATGAGTGACTTTTATTGCATGCACTCCTTGAATGCTGTGTCACTTGCCAGAGCTCCCCGAGTGGAGTGGAAATGGGGCACAACCCTTCTCAAAAGCCTCCTGAGAGGATGCTGCTGAAGCCTAATGAAATTTGAAGCTAAGGGAGCCGAGCCAGGAGCAGGAGTAAGGGCTGAGACAACCTTGAGCAAAGGGGGATTGGCAGAGGTGGATGCAGATAAGGAACGGCTGCTCTTGGTGGGGTGTGTCTGAGCACACATGCCTGGTATTTGCAAATCCAGACTGATTTATCCTGCCTCCAGGACTTTGGCCAAATAACATCTTGGCAGGAATTTCTTGGTAAGATGTAGAGACAGCTCTGGCCTTGGCAAGGCCAACACTGAGAGACCAGGACCAAGAAATTCTCTGATCACTTGGACTTCCAGTGGGGTGCAGGCACCAGGACTCCAAGCATCCTCCTCCTGTCCTGCAGCAGCCCATTTGTGGGGCTCCCACAGCACCTCTCAGGTAGCTCCCAGCCAGTGAGGAGAGCAGCTGGATGCTCCCAAGCCTTAGACTGCTGCACTTCAGCTGGTTCCCATTGCATTTCCAGGTCACTCTGGGGCAGTGTCACCTCTGTCTATCACTCACACAGCTTTCACTGAATCACAGATTCACCTGGATGCAGTCAGATCCTCCATCCCCTTTTGTCTTCTCTAGGAACTCAGCATCTGGCTCAGCATCTCAAGTTCTCTGTTCCTGAAATGTTTTGGGATCACACCATTACCAGCAGGGCCAAGACTTGATCTTTTGGCAACAGTGGAGATTAGCTCCAAGGCCTTGAATTGGCAACAGAAAGAGAGGCAGAGGCTGCTCAGAACTGTTTCCAACTGGGCCAGGCACACAGTCGGCAGAGGATGTAATCCCTCCCCAGGGATGCCACTGTGATCACAGAAGAATTAGGAATAGACAAACCTCACAAGCTCCAAGGGTGAGAGCCAGTTCTCAGGACATCACAGCCACATAAGCTGACCATGCAAGTGAGAAGGGACCATAGAGCCAAGTTTGGGCAGCCACACTGACCTGTCACTCCTGAGCACTTTCTGTTGTTCCATGAGGGCATTCCTCCATCCAGGTGCCCAATGACAATCCCATAACCCCACTGATTCAGAGCCAGGATCAAAACCCATTGCCTAACTCCTTCCCAGGGACTCTCCTGCCTCATCCCTTTATGCCTGCACAACTGAACCCACTGTCTGATCTTCCCAGCTGATGCTGCTTTTCTCCATGTTTCTGAGAGCCTTGGCTCCCTCCCTCTCTTTCTCCTCTCTCAGGGGAAAGTAGTTCCCAAGGTGCTCAGAGCAGTGAGGCCAGAAAACCAGGGCACTTCTCCAGCTCACCTAATTGTTGGTTACTGTCCCTCTCCCTCGGTGCCTAATTAAGTGGAGCAGGAGGAAAGCCCAGGAGAAGCTGCTGAAGGCACAGGAATACGTGTGCACATTACGGAGAGGCTGGTGAGTGTCCTAACCCACACTGCTTCAAAAATAACAGGAGGAGAGTGATGCCAGGGATCAAGCAGGAGCAGTGACTGGACCTTGTGTCTAAACCTGGATGCACACCTGCGATGTGACAAATGCTTCACACATGCTTGTTGCTAAGTGATCTGCAAGACAGCTGTCAGGTTTAGAGCAGAGAAGAGAGCTCATCCCAGAGGGGCTGCACTAGGGATGAGCAGGACCAGGGCTGGTGGCCAGGCTCCCTCCTGGGCTCCAGCTCTTGCTTATCTCCCACTCCAAACTTCAAACCACCCCCTTTCTATTAAATTATTGTCATGGATCCTTGAACCCAGTCCCAGGAGTGCATGGGACATGAAAAACCATCTTGAAACTGATTTCCTGGCTGCCTCAGCCTTGTAATCCCCTTAGAATAGTGGGTGGAGTTGGATGCTGGTCCAGGGTCTGACTGAAAATCTTTGAGCAGATCTGACTTTTTCTCCCATAGTTTAGTGAGGATTTCAGAAGAGCTATTTCAGCTTTGAATCCTTGCATCAAATTTATTGCAAGCCAGGGCTGTCTGAACAAGCACCTGGCTGCAGTATGTTGAAGGGGAGGAATCCCACTCCATCAGTGCAACATCTGCGAAGCTGCGGTCCCTGGGAAGACACCACTGCAGGCAGAGGAAGAGCTGAGCTGGTACTGGAGAGAAGCCTGTCCCAAACATGATGCCAGCCCAGCTCCTTGCTGTGTCACCGCATTCCCGTGCTCCAACAGCTCTGGTTCAGCTCTTGCTCTCAGCTGAGGACAAGCAGCCGGAGTGCCGGATTCACCCGTGGTGTCCCCATGGAGGCGGGGCACGTGTGTGTGTGTGGCACTGTGTGCAGGCAGAGCCTTGCCCCACACATGCCCGAGCCCACGAGGGCAGTGAAGGCAGATCCCGAGCACCAGCAGCACGTGGTGCTGGGGTGCTGGAGCCATGCCCACCTCATGCTTGGCTGTAGCCTTTGGCTCTCCTCCTACTGCCTGCCAGTGCATTTCTCCCAATGACAAATAGTCCCTCGATGTCACCAAGGATCATGATGCTGTTACACTTCTTGCTGAAAGAAGCAATAAGGGTTGGGGTGGGGTCAGGCCTTTCTGGCTCCACATCTCCCTCCTGCAGCCAGCCTGGCCCCGCAGGGCTGCTCCGATGGGCAGTGAAGCAAACTGGCCAGGACCCTGTTTAATAAAATAGGGGCTACACAGGAAAACTGGAACAAACACTACCGGGGGCGTTTGCTTTGCCAGGATGCTCCAGCCAGCTCCAGGCAAAAAGTTTGAGCAGCAAAACTTTCCCTGCTCAATATTTGTTTTTGTTTTATCCCCGTTGCCTGGGCTGTAGTGAGAGATTTATCTCCAAGAGAGAAAAGGCAGCTGGATTTGGTGGCATATGTCTCCTTTGGGATCCAGCCCATTTTGGGCCATGCATGGCTAAGGGTGAACTTAATGTGCATGGCCTGAGCTGAGCGACTTCCAACAGCCTTGGGAAGGTTTAAGCAGCAAGGTGAGCCCTGGGCATGGACAGGGCATCCCAAAGCAACATGGCATCCTTCCCTGCCTGCATCCCTGCCTGCATCCCTGCCCAAGCAGAGCCCAGGACCCTTCAAACACCCAGTACCCACCATGCCTTGTCCACTTGTGCCAGTGCTGGCAGCCCGGAGACCTGTGTAGCCACGACAGGTTCCCAGATGCACTTCTGAGCAGTTCTGGTTCCACACATGGGCACTGTGACAGGGCTGCGTGCTTTAAATTCACGGCGATCTCGCTAAAGTCTGGTTTTAACAAGTTGTGAGCACAATGCTGTGTCATCATTAGCACTGTCTGTCGAGGAGCCCTGAGCACTGCTAACCCAGACTGCTCAGCTCTGGGGTTAATTCCAAAGCCAGCCAGCCACAATCCCTCTATGGTTTTACCTACCTGCAAAGGAACAGCAGAAATCCAGAGTCAGGTCAGGTTCCATATAAGAAAAGAAAAGACAAATCAAAGAAACCGAGCCTGGATGCAGCCTGTGTATGATGTAGCCTTATTTTTTTTCTATATACCCACTGATCTTCAAGATGGACTTGCCACAACTGGGTCTGCCCCTCTATGAACAGCCTCAGTATCCTCCCTGCCTGTGGTGTGGGTCCCTCACAGTGTGTGGATGAGCCCTTTGAAAACCAGTACACGGGTTGGAGGGCAAGAGCAGTGCTGAGGCCTCCTGGATCCTGGCTTTGAATTAGAACTTTATTTTTGGTAGGTGAGCAATCTTAACACAGGTGCAGCCTGACTTCTGTGCCTCAGTTTCCCCCTCACCCCCTGCCAGAGGATACCAGCTGCCCAGGCAGAGTCAGACAATTCCAAAAGAAGATGTGTGGAGAAGGGAAGAGGCCACAGCATCCAACTCCGTATCTGTTGGCATTGCCAGGGGAAATCCTTCCTGAGGACATGAGACGGCAGCCACACAGCACAGTTTTGAGAGTGGAGTCACCGAGTTAATTTGGCTTTCCAATTAACAACAAGGGAGGTCATTACTGAACTGCTCATGGCTCTCTGTCCTGACACGCTGTTGCCCAGGACCTGGAGCTTGGCAGTGGAGCAGAGGACAGGCTGGGGGCCCAGGTGAGGCATTCACCCCCTGCCCGGTGAACAAAGCCCAGTGCAAGAGAAATTCACAGCAAACGAGGGGATTGGGATTGGTGTTCCCAGAGGCAGTTGCCCTCCTGCCTGTGCCAGGACCCCTCACTTCCCCACTGAGTCCTCCCCTTCCTACAGCCATCCCTAGAGCATCCATGTTGTCTGAGCAGGGCCTTGGAGCTGCCCTGCCCTGCAGGTGCCTGCACCTGCACAATTCCCAGCTGCACATGGGCACTGCTTGCTGTAGCTTTGCTCCTGACAGAAGGTGTACCCAGCCCTGAGAGGTGATGCTTCACATGCAAACCCCAAAATTTATTTCAGGAAAACTGGTCAGGAGCACTTTGGACTCAAGAGTAGGACAGCAAAGTGCCAAGGCTGAAGCATGATGAGGCTGGAAATTTTTCCCATCAGGGTGGGATTTAGCAAGGTTTTTCTCTCTGTAGCTGGGTCAATCACATGCCCAGAGCCTGTGAAGGCATGATAACCCTGGGCCAAACATGCAGCTACTGAAAAGGTGTGACACACTACTGTGAGCATCCCTGGCCATACCTGTCCTGACATCCTAAACACTAAATGTGCTCCATCAGAGCCACTGAGACTCAAAATATCCCCCTTCTGACAGTGCCCTTTATAGCAGCTTTGGTGGGGCTGGAAACACCTTCCAACGGGTGGGACAGGGTGAAGAGAGAGGGTTGTTCTCTCACCCATCACCCTGTGGGGTGCAGCCAACAGCAGCTCCCTCCGCCGCGCCAGTGCTGGGCTCAGCAAAGGCAGGTTCTGCACCGGCCTCGGGGTCTGGCAGCTCGCGGGGGCCCGGCCTGTCTGCAGCCCCGAGCGGGACTGGGATGGGATGGGATGGGATGGGATGAGATGGGGATGGGGGCCAGCGTCCCGGACAAAAGAGCTGGATTATTCGGTACAAGCATACCCCCTGCCGACGAGCTGGAAAAACACAGCTCTCCGGACACACACCCTCCCCCCGAAAAAACCAACCAAACCCAAAGCAGCTAC
>VXBC01003876.1:129458-162113 GCA_013399945.1 Ploceus nigricollis | reverse complement strand
GGGACCCCGGCCAGGCGAGGCACCATCACAGCCAGTGGCTTTGGTCATGCCACTGTGCCATGTCCACTCACTTTTCCCTGGGGACCTGCCCCATCCCTCCACCCTGCCACCCCCAAGGCTGCTGCCCACTCCGGTGACCCTGCTGGCCATGAAGCCACGGGGATTAGCAGCTTCCTCTGGCCGGGGATTTAGCCAAAGCTGCTCAGAGCCATACGGGGCAGGCAGCAGGCAGCTTTGCTGGGGAGAGGGAGATGGGGAGAGCCAGGACATGCGGCCTGAACCCTCCTAAGGATGCTGAGAGGGAAAGGGGCTTCCCCGGGGTTAATAGCTCAGCATCTCTTGGTGGAACCCTGGGCTTGGCCAAACCATGTGTCCTGCAGTGTCTCCCCTTGCCCTGGTGAGCCCTCACTCTCTGTGTTATTTCCAAAGCTTTGTGGAGACCTTTGAGCCAAATGTCCATCCTGTGCAGGTGGGCTGGAGAGGACAGAGGGACAGGAAGGGCTCACATGGCGCTGCCAGCCAAGATGTAGGACAGGAGCTGGCAGATGGAGGCGGGCAGGCAGGGGAGTGTGAGGCTGCACCAAGACGCTCTTTGCTGTGACGGGATCTTGGCTCACTGCTGGTTCAACAGCTGCTGAGCTTCCCAGGGCTGGGGGCCTGTGGGACTCTGGAGGGACAGAGGACATGGGGATGGGGAGCTCGGGTGACTCCCCAGGGAAAGGAGCAGCTGGGGAAAGAGCAGGCAAAGGCTTTCTGCTGAAGCTGTGGAGATGAGGAGTCTGGCTGGAGCTGTGGCTGGGGGATGGAGCGGGCAGGGAGGGGGCTCACAGCTCCATCTGGGACTCGTTCCTGTCCTGCTGATGGCACGGGACCACCATGTGCACTCCTGCTCTGTCGGACCTCCTGGATCACTGCAGAGACCACAAGGAAAACTCCACACCAAGCCCGTGTAAAACTTTGCAGAAGGTGAAGCTGAGAGCAGTGGAAACCACCACCCACCCTGCCATAGCAGAGTGGGAGCTCCATCTGAGGGACTCTGGGCCAACTCTGGGCTCTTCAAAGTCCCCTCTGGTGGCCTTATCCTCT
Source organism: Ploceus nigricollis (assembly GCA_013399945.1). Taxonomy (NCBI): domain Eukaryota; kingdom Metazoa; phylum Chordata; class Aves; order Passeriformes; family Ploceidae; genus Ploceus; species Ploceus nigricollis. The sequence goes on along the minus strand of VXBC01003876.1, from coordinate 161,027 downwards.
GCTAATAGGATCCTCTGGTACCTTATGGGGAGGCTCAGGGGAAAATCTGGCTGCAATGAAGGGATAGGAAGGATATCCTGTTTCCCTAGGGAAGAGGTCATCAGGTAAAGTAGCCCGGGGAATCCTGTCCTGCAGCAGCCAGACCAGAGCAAAGAGCTGCCCTGGGGATTCAGGAGAGCCTGACTGCCCACTGGGAGGTTTGGGGTTCGTCCTGCTGACACTGAGCCTGTGCAGGACCTGCTGGGACCCTCACAGAGCCTACCTGGTTCAACCCAGGTATTTGCAGTCCTTACGCTCCCAAGCCCTCTGTGATGGTTCCAGCCTGGCTCCTGCTCCTCACCCAGACTATTACGGGACAGCACAGGATGGTCAAAGCCCTCATCTGCCAGACCCCAGGCAAAGAATCCTGGTCCCTACTGAGCAGCCCCCAGGTGCCCTGTCAGCTGCTGGAGGACAAGGTAAGACCCTCAAGCTCCAGCTCCCCTGCACCACCTCTTCCACCCACTGCCTCCCTCTTTCCCAGGGGAGGGGGCTGTGGTTTGTCCAGAGGGTAGAGAGGTGGGAAGCTCTGTCCCTGGCAGAGAATCCCTGCCAGGCAGGGCAGCTCTGTGCACACCTGAGCCAGGTGAGGCTTTTAGAGAGGAGGCAGAAGATGAAACTGGGGAATGAAGCAGAGAAACAACGATCAAGCTTTAGACACCTCTCCCCTGTTTTACACCTGGAGCAAAAGCAGGAACATCCAAAGCTGGAGGGATGCTGAGAGGAGCTGCTGGCAGGGAGCTGCTGCACAGCTCTTACCCTCGACTGGGGCACAGCCAAAAAAGCCATCCTCGCTCCCAGATGTAGGATCACACAGATCTAAGGCTCGGGGACAGGGTCCTGCCATGCCACCATGGCTGGGGACACTGCTCCGTGTCCGGGTGTGGTGCCATCGTGTGGACACATGACACTTGCACGAACCCCTTCCCTGGTGGAGAGACCAAGCTTGACAGCACTGCTCCCCCAGGCTGTACCGAACTCCAAAGGGGTTTTTGTCCCACTCCCACCACCCCAAGTCTCCCAAAATCTTGCCCACTGTCTGGATCTCCCACTCAGCCATCAGTGCTGTGCCTTCCCTCTCCAACCCATCAACCCTATTGCTGTACCCCACCTGCTCTGGCCACCCCCAAATTGTGACTACACTGAGGGGTCAAGTACCTGATGATCTGGGGAGGAATCCCCCAAGCCCCCTGGGAAAAATAAATGACCACAAGTGGCCAGACATGGAAATATATGATGGGACCGAAGGGAAACTGCTCTTCTCCCCGAGTCTTACGAGAGGCTCTCTGCCATGTGTAAACTTTCTCTCCAGATTTTACATCCCTTCTTCCCCCATTTAATACTCCTTCCTGCCTATTTTCCAGGAAATCCCGCACCCCTCTCCACGGACAAACCCAGATGTGCTCCAGGCCCCCCTTTTCCCCGGGGGGTCACCTTGGCAGCACATGCCAGGGTGCCCCATCACCCCCAGGGTGCCCCATCACCGCGCCCAGCCCTGGGGGTCGCGGGGGGTGCAGTGAGCGGCCACAGCGCCATCGCCACCGCTCCACCCAGCACGGGGGCGCGGGCGAACGCCTGCCCTGCCCGGGAGCCCCACCCCGGGGGGCCCGCGGTGGCCCCGTGGCCGCCGGACACGCCGGAGCTGCCGCGCGTTCCCAGCAGAGGGAGCCCCGAGGACGCGAATGGTGGGCGCGGCCGCCCGGCCCCGACGCAGCCCGGGGAGAGGAACGGGGGCTGTCACCCTCCGAGCGGTTTGCAAGTACCCCCAAACCTCCTTCCAGCCGCCGCACAGCCCGGGCAGAAATCCCCCGCGTCTGTCCCTCCGTGAGCCATCCCTGTCCCGGGGGGCTGCACCCCCCGCCAGAGCTCTCCTCCAGCCCTGGCGCCTGTGCAGGGAATTTGAGGCCGGAAAACAGCGGCTGTGGCAGCAAAGAGGATGTTCCCAGACCTCGGGGCAGCCCCGAATAATCGCTCTGACAAGTGGATTTCCCCCAGTTCAAGCCATCACCCGACACCACGTCCAAACTCGGAACCCGGTGAAGCATCTCTGCTCTGATCACTTTATGGTGGACGTAGTCAGCCTAAATTAATGCAGACGCAAAGCACCACAAAGGGAGGGTTTGAAATGATGCTCCTGGTGCTTTTGGAACGTCAGTTCGTGGCACTGCACCAGAAGATTTCCCGTTCACACCTCGTCGTTCCACAGGTTTGGGTACTGTTGGACACACTGTTGGTGGGAAAAGGGAGCAGGATGGAAATAACCTGCCAGATGGGGACGGGAGATGGGTGGAGGGAGAGTCAGAGAAGAAATATCACAGGCAATGCTTCATGATGTCAGAGCAAAGTCCCTTCCATTTGCCCAGCATTTGCTCGTTTATCTAAAGCCCATCATTAGTGGCAGCCGTGTGGAAGGGTGTTTAAACCAGTCCTGAGTGAATTAGGTGCCACATTTTGACCGTGTGTCTAATCTACCAAAGTCCTCTCCAAATCCTGCTTTCCACTGAAAACTGCTGCTTTCTTCATCAGCCAGGAGGTCTGGGGGCTCCAGCCCTTCCCCTGCATGAGGGACATTTTGGGCACATGGGAGGCTGGGGCTGAAAGCAGGAGGCTGCCACAGTGTCATCAAGAAGTAGAGAGGCTGTGGGCCAGGGAAAATCATGGAATAAATGGGATCTGGGCCAAACCCAGGCAGACAGTGCCAGGCTGCTATTCAGAACTGCTGCCAGAGCAGTCTGGCACAGACAAGGAGAGGAAATCCCAGCCAGACCTGGAATTTAATCCTGACTTCCTGGTGAAGTGGCTGAAAATGTTCAGCTCTTGGGGACTTTGGGGCGCAGAAGCAACCAGGGGCCAAGACACTTGTGGGAGGCTGTCAAGCCTGGCTGGGAAACCCCAACATGGCCATCAGGAGGAAAACACTTCTATGGGTTGAGTTTATGCCCCAAACTCTTCACAGCAGTGCCAGAGATGCTGAAGCAGGGTGTGCATGTCCCAAGCCTTGTGGTAAGACAGCTGAGTTGAGGAAAGTTGCCTGTCCATCTGGGAAACACCTCAAGGAGGGAAGAGAGGAGAAAACAGGAATTTCCTTAGAACTGCTGTGGTGGGCAGAAACACAAAGGGAAATTGAGGCATGGGAGAGTGGACTGGTGGGATGGGGTGGGACAGAGCAATTGAAATGTGTGGATGCAGAGGTGTCCCCAACCCTCTCCTCTAGAGCTGCTGTGAGGGTGGCATTAGGTGGCTGGCAAGTGTAGGGTTAACCCAGCTCATCCCTTCCCAGGTGCTGCCCAGCCTGGCCCAGGTGCAGTGGTGCCAGGACTATAAAGGGCAGGGGGAAGCCTGCAGATGGGAGAGGCTGCTGGCTCCAGACTTGAAAGGTGGTGGCAGCAGAGCTGTGCTGCCACACCAGAGCCTGTTCCCTGCCTTGAGAGCTGTTGCACTGGACAGCACTGGGAGTTTTCCTCTGGTATGACTGTGCCAGCCTGATGGCTTTCACCCACTCACCACCATCCTGCTGGAGAGGGGAGCTGGACTGGCTGGACCTGTTGTGCTTGTGAGACGTGGGTTTGGGATTATCCTTAGTGGGTGCAGGTGGGATGTTTAATTATTCCTTCCAGTTTCCTTCAGCGTGTGAAAATCAGGCTGAGAGTCTCTCCCCTTAGTGCCTCCACTTAGAGAAAAATGTCAGCCCTTATTGCCTTCCATCTCCTGGTCTCAGTTAAGGGCAGGATGACTCTGGCATCTTGCTGTGGTCCCTGGGGTGGGTGTCATTTGGACCTGCCACCCTGCATCTGTCTGTTTAACCTGTCAGTGCCTGTGTCCCCATTTCTGCTTCGCTCCATCACTGTGCATATCACACCATAGCCAGGCTGATGTGACTTCGCCCTGTGGCTTCTTGTTCAGCCCATCCTGTGCCACCCTGAGTGACCTCTGCTCGCTGCTGGAGGGTGTGAGGGGATGCTGACAGCCCTGAGAGGTGAGGTGAGCCCTCTGGAAAACCCACACCATGGCACTTCTACATTTCTGCTTCTTGCCCATCCTGGTGTCGTAGATCTGACCCATCCCAGACCAAAATCAGACTCCTGGATGCTGCAGTCTCCCTGGCCTCTGCAATGGTCCCTTCTCCCTGAACCAAAGGGATGGGCAGGCAGGTTACAGAGAGCTGGGAGCTCACTGTGCAGCTCTCCTCATACCCAGCTCCAGTTTGCTGGCACCAAAACACTACAAGTTTCTGAAGGGTCTGGATCCACTGGAGCCTGAGCATGCCCTGTTCTCTGGCACAGCAGCACTGCTGGCACCTGTCTCACAAATTTAGGTGTCATTTGCTGCCTGTGCTTGGAGATGAACCTTGCCACCAATTTGCTAGATTTCTTCTCTCTGTGTGCAGTGTATTTCAGGTTGTTTATTCACACTTGTGGCATGTTTTCTTCCTCCTGGGGCTCAGGAAACTTTCATTCATGCTGAAGTTTCCATATTGCTGTCTCTGAGACCTCATGATGTTCTTTGAGCTTTAATTCTCTCTATATGCAGCATAAACTTTCTGATGGAAAAAATTAACATCTGCACGTGTTCCACTTTTTTTTAGTTGAATTTGTTTTGGATGCAAAGCAAGAGTGGAAAAGTACAGCCCTGAAGTTTATTGGTACCTGGAAATTGAGGCTCAGAGTAAAATGCTGTCACAAGACACGGAGCAGAGAGTGGTATTCTTGCACAGGGAAGGTGCTCCCCAGCCCTTTTTTCTTCCAGTGGAGCAGCAAAAGGCCCAACAACCAGTGTAAGATGCTCCCACCCTCCCCAGCTGCCAGCTGTTGCACTGCAAAGAACAAAGCAATGAGGAAAATTGTGGTGTCATTAATGTGATGATTAAATTGGCATCTGGAGGTGTCAGCATGAAGAACAAGGCTCTCACATCCTCATCCCTGCCACCCCCATGGTCCTGCCCTCAGCCCTGTCCCATGCCAGACCTGGGAGATGCTCCTTTGCAAACAAATTCATGTGAAAGTGCTGCAGGTCCTGTGATGAGTTTCCCCCTCTATCCTGCATCTCTATTTGCTGCCTTGCTTGTGTTTCATTGGGATGTTGTTGTGGCTGATTGGGGTTTCTTTATGACTGGAGGTTTTGATTTTGACTTGCAGAGTGAGTCACTACATGGCAAATGGGATCCCATCCCAGGAATGTCATTTCCTCACCCGGTGTGCTTTGCAAATGAGGTTTTGTAGAGCTTGAGCAGCTGTTTTCCCTTCCAGCTGAAAGCCTCTTCCCAGGAACATTTAAAGACATGAATTGGGTGCTGAGAGCTGTGCATAGGCAGGGAATTAATATCTACCATGGCCCAGTGGGATATGTAACAAGTCCTGGCAATCAATCCTGGGAGGCCTGGGGGCCACCATAAATCAACCTGTGAGTGCCAAGTGGCTCTGAACCAAGGGGAGGAGAGAGAGGCTATCCCTGTGCTGTGCCATGTAGTTAAATAGCTTTGATAACTCAAAAAGGAGGAGACTTGGAAAGTAACAAATAAAGCCGTGAAGTGACTTCTTGGTGCCTGGTAAAATGCCCTAGACCCAGGCTCCATTTAAATGTATTTTGGAGATGGACTTGCTGTAGATGAGGTGGTCCCAAGCTCATTATGTGTTGGCCAGGATGTTTTCAGCTGGCAAAATGCTCCTTTGGGTGTCCCCTGGCTTGGCTCTGCTGCTGAGGAAAGGCAGGGCAGCTTTGGCCAGGGGCCGAGTCCCTCCTGCCCACCGAGTGTGCCACAGCTTTGTCAGGGAGCAGATCTCAGCCAGCGTGAGGGATTTCCATCACAGCTTGCTTGCTGCTTCTGGGGCTGGCAGAGCACTCTGCTGCAGCCCTGGGACCTGCTGTGGGCTGCCTCTCATCCTCCCCAAGCCTGGCTTTTGCAGGTTAAGGAAAATGTGGTGGTAGCTCTGCCTGTAGTGTGGGACCGAGGCCCACAAGACACCCCCTTCTTCTTACAGCTGCATCTGTCACCTCCAGGTACAAAATGCCACCTCCACCACTGGTTGCAATCCCAGTGTTGGCTCTGCCACCTCTGATGACCCTGCATGGTGCCATGGAGCAGCATCAAACAAGAGCCAAAAGAGGTGAGGAGACAGGAAAACAATGTGCTATTAGCAAAGCCCTGGCCAACAGACACATCCACAGCTTGGGGTGGAATAATCTGACCCTTTTTTGATCTTGGGTGATTCATTCTGACCTCAGTAAAAAAACATGGTCCCCAGCCTCGTGCTGAATGGAGGGCACAGAGCTGGAACTGTGCAGATCCTTGTCAGGATGCCTTGGCCTGCAGCCAGCCCTCATCCAACTCCATCACTGCCCAGGGGGCACGGCCAAGGCAGCCTAATGGCAAAAGCCCAGGGCTCCTGCCAGGTGAAAAAGCACTTCAAGTCTGTGCTGGCCCTGATTAGCAAAACTATGGTTGCCATGGAGCCTGAATACCTGCTAATAGAGTGCCTGCCTTTCCTGTCCCCTCAGCAGACCCGGGGGACACAAGCTGTGGGGGCAGAGGCCAATTTTGCTGTTCCTTAGAAAGCTGATTGCTTTCATCCCAGTGAATATTGAAATGGTCTCTCTCTATATATATATATTTTTCCTTTCTTCTTTCAGCCTCGTTTGGGGTAGAGGAGAAAGGTCCCTCCCCAGCTACTCCTGAGATGAGCTGTGGGGCTCTGAGTGCAGATGTTGTTGCAGGGGGAAATGAAACGCCAGGCTGTGAGTAGGGCACCAGCCCAGGGGTGCTGTCCCAGGGGAGCAAAGGCTCCCTGCTGTTCCTTTACCAGATGCCTTCACTCTGGAAAAGGTGCTGGCCAGTTTATGAGCAGCTCAGAAAAGGGGATTTGGAGATCTAGAAACAACTGCCACTATTGTGAGAGGTTAAGATGTCACCTGCTTAGGCTGTGTGAGAGGGGAAGAGAAGGTAAAAATGCTGAGGTGAGATTTTTGGGAATGGGCACAGCTGTTACACAGTGAAAAAGGCCTCTGGAGAGTCAGTGAGTGGAGATGCACAGGAGAGTGATGGCTAAAAAATTATTACAGGAGGGTGTCCCACACAGTCAAGGATGTGTGGGTGAGCTCTGCTTGGTAAAACACAGCAGGGCTGCTTTGAAAAGGCCACCTCATTGACCTGCCTGTGCCAAATTATCCAGATCTGGGCCTCTTTGGTGCCCTGTGGGTCTGTGTGGCCCTTCCTGCCCTTGAGGTCTAAAAGAAGCATCCTCCTGCTCTCTGAAATGCATCCTCTAGGCTTGTCATCTCCAGGTGACCAAAGAGGGGCAGCTTTGAGTAGGCAGCTCCCAGCAGAGAGAGAAGCCCCTTTTACATCCTCATAGCCAAAAGATTTGCTTCCTCTCCAAAGGAAGAGGGTTCATTCTTGCCCAAAAGCTTCATGGCCCTGTTCTGTCTGTGCTGGCTATCCCTGCCCTGGAAAATCTGCTGCAGCAATTCCCTGAGAAGGGGCTGCTCATCTGCTCCCTTCTGTGGCAGCAGAATGCAACTCTGGGGCTCTGGCCTGCTGCAGAATAGCACAGAGGGGACAAGGGACTGTCTGTGCCTCAGTTTCCCTCTTGGATGCAATGTTACTCTGTGGCTTGGTGGCTTTTTGTGTTCAGAACCAGAGGGTGTTAATTAAATCTGCAAAGTGTGGGAAGAAAAGGGGATGGGGCACAGACAGCTCTACAAGGCTGTGCTGGGCTGCCCTGCACTTACTGTGTGATGCCCTCTTGAAAGGAGCCTCAAGTGGATGCAGTAGCTTGTTAGGGCTGTGCCTGTCGAGCTTTGAAATTCAGGTTTGCTTTCTCTTTTGGCTCCTTAATTCTCCTGGCACAGCTGCAGACCTGGGCCTTGCTCAGCTTCTGTGTGGCAGCCTTAACCCACTCGTGGGGAGAGCCAGCTGCCAGTGGGGACAAGCTCTGCACTGGCTGGCCCTCTGGGAGGGATGGGTGTACAGCAGGGAGCAGGAGGACACTGGAACTGGGCCTCATGGGTGCCCTTGCTTGTCTTCTTCCAGCCTAACCCAGAGGTGCTCTGGCCATGGAGAGGGCTGGGCTGTGGCTGTGGCTGACAGACCATGAGGAGGAGCAGGTTTTGGTGTGCAGCTGGCCATCCTCCCTGCTGCCTCCCCAGGTAGGGTTAATATAATAAAATACCTGATCAGAGGAATAGGCTGAAGGATCAAGCTCCCATGTGCAGTTTACCCTCTTTTGAGCAGTGGGGGAGCAGTAGAGGAAGAGATGTTGTCACCTCCTGGACGTTTTGTTTATCAGGAAATTAAAAGAGAGAATGGATCATTCTAAAGGACTGTTAGATTTGTCTATATATATATATGGGTTGCAGGAAAAAAGAGATCCAAGAGAAAGAAGTGATATGCAGTCAGCCCCTGAGAGCTACCAACTCTTCCCAGAGAGCTATGACAGCAGGTAGGGTGGGAGCAGCTATTGAGGCCCCAGTTATGTGGGATGTTCTAACAGGCTGATGTGAATGATGAGGGAAATGAGGAGGCAAAGGGAGAAGGATTCCATGTCCTGTGGTTCTGGTGTCCCAGAAAAACTGGGGCTGCAAATGGGGCAGAGAGGTCTGCCACCACCTGGAATTCTGGATCTGACAGCCTGGTGGGGATGGAGGGACTCCTGGGTCATTTTGGAGAGAACCAAGCTTTGTCTTGTCCTTGCTCCTTGCAAACCATCCTTCCTACATGCCTGTTGTCCTCAGGAAGGAAAGGAGGCTTTAGGGAAGCAGATGTTGAAGTTTGTCAAGAGCTCAGCAACATCCCCACTGCTTTTTTCCAATCCAACCTCCAAACACCCCAGTCCCTGCAGACATCCCCTCATCCTCCTGGGAGTGCAGGACACGTGAGCTGTGGGGGCTCCTGTAGGGACAGGGACAGAGGTGCAGAGCTCAGAGGGCTCCCCAAGGGCTGCCTTGAGGCAAAGCCCAGACAGAGATGAGGAAGATGAAGGAATTGTGGCTGCATGCAGGGAACAGCCCCTGCCCCAAGGATGGGGAGGTGGCTGTGTAACAGTGCACAGAGCTCAGGGAGCACCTGGGACTGTGCTGGGAGCTGGCTGTGTGTGACTGTGCTCATCAGGGCAGTCGGAAAACAGAGGAGGAATGGAAGGGAGTGAGATTTCCTGGAATGCTTCTTTCCATGTTGTAATCCCTGATGTGGGCTCATGCTGAGGCTCCTCTGCAGTGGCACAGATCTGTTCCCTGTTCCCCCAGGGAAAACAGCCTGTGCACAGTCTGGAGGCAGGGAAAGAAATCCCTGCCTCATCACTTACTGTTTGTAGCTCTGCCACCCAGGGGGTGTGACCTGCAACGTGCCACTTCCCTGGCACTGTCACCCATCCTGGCATCTGCCAAAACAGCCCTGATGAGCCCTTGCCAGCATCATCCTGCTGCTGTCCCTGTGTCCTGTCCCAGCTGTCACCAGCACTATGCCATAACCCTGTTTTACTGTATCTCCATCCCCGGAGGGGATGAAGTTTCATTTCCTCACTTCCATAGGAGCAGGCAGCAACTCTTCTCCTTCTCCCTCCCAGTTTCAGACACTGTTTCCAGTTTGTTGTTTTCTTCCCTTGAGTAATGTTTTGTTTACACTCATTTACCCTCCAGGCCTTTGGCTTCAGCAGTTCCTCTCCTCTGGGGGAAAAGATGGTTTCCTGAGGAAAGTCAAGGCTCAGGACAGCCATAGACCCTTTGTGCCCTTGGAGTGTTTGCTCTGCCAGCTCCCCTCTGCTTGATGCTTTTTTGCTGCAGGGAGCAGAGGTAGGGCCAGGTCAGGGCTACCAAGACAGCCCAGGGCTTTGCTGGTCTTGTCCTGTGATCCCTCGCCTGCTCTGGAATTTCTTTGAGCAAAATCAACAAGGAGCAAGTGGTACTGCTCCACCTGCTGTGTGCTCTGGCATCAGGAGGAGCACTGGGCCGTGCAGGACCCCAGGGGCCGTGTCCTGGTGCTGGAGGCCGCCAGACCCAGGTAGCTCCTCACATCCTGGCCACAAGCACCAGGCTCGGCAGTGCACTCAGCTGTGCTGGGGCTCAGCCCGCGTGGGGCTGCCAGCAGGTCTCTCCTGGCAGGTCTCTCCATGTTCCTTCTCCAAGATCCCTGTAGTGCCTGCTCGAATTCAGCCCTGCTGGGGCTCTGTGCAGGGTGGGATGGCGCTGGGACAGGCAGAAGCAGGTAAGTCCCGGGATGCCAGAGTCCTTCAAGGTGTCATCCCTGGGGGGACCGGGTCCACCCGCGTCCTGCCACGCTCGGAGGGGACGACGGGACCGGCGCGTGTCCCTGTGCCGAGGGGCGCCTCCCCGTCCCGCGGGGTGGCTGTGCCCGCGGCCGCCGCACGGAACGATGCGCTGCCGACCCCGCATCCCCCGCCCCTCCCCACCTGCGNGGGCGGGGGCGGGCTGGAGAGCCCGGAGCCGGGGAGCGGGAGCCCGTGGGCTTCTCCGGCTCCTGGCGGGTCTCGGACCGGGCCAGCACGTGGAGGAGAGAGGAGCCGCGGGAGGAGCGGGGACACGCAGCCTTGACACGCGTCCGTGGAGCTCGGGAACCGTGAGTGGGTCTGTGTGTGTGAGACACGTACACGTGTGTGCGCGACGGCAGAGCAGGAGTGTTCCCTGGCACGGGGGTGTCACCACGGAGGACAGGCGGGAGCGCGGACAGACACGGGCACGGGGAGGGAGCTGAGCCGGACGCGGAGCGCGGGGCGATGCTGCGAGCGCAGCAACTTCCTCGCACCCAAGTGTGACGGGAGCCGGCTGGAGCCACCTGCTTCACGGGGGAGTGGTTCGGGTTCACCCAGGGATGGCACATCTGGAAGTGGGAGACCTCGGGAAGCCGCTGGGTCCATCTGCATTTCCCCGAGATGAGCCCGGACAAGCGGGTGCTGCACAGGCTCCGCGGGGCTGATCGATGCTTTACTCACCACCGAGGCCACGCAGATGACAAATGTCAGCGTTCCGACGGCTGCCGGGGGGGCAAGAGACGTCTGTGCCGCCCTCCCCTGGGACTCTCAGAGTCGATGGAGTTTATTACCTTAACGTTATTTCCTCTCTCTGAAGGGCAGCTTTTTGGTAGTGCTGCTTTGCAGATAAGGAGCCAGCCCCTGGCAGGGGCAGGGTCTCGGCACCGCGATTTGTTTGGCCAGAGGTGGGAAAGGAAGCCCCTGGCACAGCCCCCAGCCTTTCAGCTGACAGCGGACAAGAGGGAGAAGGTGGATAAGGGCAGGCGGCTTCTCCGAGCTGAGCTCCGAGGGGAAAGCAGCGGCAGGATTTCATTTGCCTGCCTCTTAAGGCAGTGAAGTCTCCATCCCCTCCCACGTTCCCTCCCCAGCCCTGACCCTGTCCGGCGCAGGGGTGGTGGGACCTCAGCGTTCATCTGGAGTTTCCCAACAAGCCGTAAGTCCTTATCATGCTGGAAAATCAATTTTCCCTCTGGCTGTTTTATTGGTTGCCCTGCCAGCCCTTCTACATATCCGGTAGAATTGCTGCCAGGAGAGATTTCTGAGGCTGTGGAAAAGAGGATAGTCCTGCTGACATTCCCCTGATGGGGCAAAGGGGCTGAGGTGGACTGGGGAGCTAGGGTTGTTTGCGGATGGGAAATGGGGCAGGAAGCACTTGGGAAGCCTGAGGGAGTTTAGGTGGAGGTTTTGTGTGGTTTCACAAAGGAAAGGCTGTGTCTGGGGTAGGATGGGTGCAGGAGAGCAGAGCCCTGGTGATCAGCAGAATCCCAGCACCCTGACACCAGTGGGGAGAGGGACAATAGGAGCAGGGGACCAGAGAAGTTGGGAAAGCATCCCACAAACCTCTCCATCTCTCCACAGCCATGAATCCCTATGTCAACTGCTCCAGTTCCGAGTTCCCCCTGCCCCAGCGAGACTTCCCTGTGGAGCCCATCAGCCCTGATCTCAGCAACAGGACTCACCCAGAGACCTTTTTTGACCCTAAGGATGCCAACCTGACAGAGGAGCAGCTGCGGGATAAGTACCTGGGACCTCGGCGGTCCAACTTCTTTGTCCCAGTCTGTGTCATTTACCTGCTGATCTTCTTGGTGGGGGCTGTGGGCAACACGCTCACCTGCATCGTCATCCTCCGGCACCGGTTCATGAGGACGCCCACCAACTACTACCTGTTCAGCCTGGCCGTGTCCGACCTGCTGGTGCTGCTGCTGGGGATGCCACTGGAGCTGTACGACATGTGGAGCAACTACCCCTTCCTGCTGGGGGCGAGTGGCTGCTATTTCAAGACGCTGCTCTTCGAGGCCGTCTGCTTCGCCTCCATCCTCAACGTCACAGCCCTGAGCGTGGAGCGCTACATCGCTGTGGTGCACCCGCTCAAAGCCAAGTACGTGGTGACCAGGAACCACGCCAAGAGGGTCCTTGTCACCATCTGGGTCTTGTCGGTCATCTGCTCCATCCCCAACACCAGCCTCCATGGGCTGCAGCCTCTCTACGTGCCAGGACGGGGGCGGGTGCCCGATTCAGAGATCTGCACCCTGGTGAAACCACGCTTGACCTACAATCTCATCATCCAGGTCACCACTATCATCTTCTTCTTCCTGCCCATGGGGACCATCAGTGTCCTCTACCTTCTTATTGGCCTGCAGCTCAAGAAAGAAAAGATGCTGGAAGCCTTGGGAGCCAAGACCGGCAGCAGCCGCAACTGCCACAACCCCCAGGGGCAGAAGAAAGTCAAGAGGAGGCAGGTCACAAAGATGCTGTGTGAGTCGGTGCTGGGCGTGGCAGAGCCAGGGACTATCTCCCCAGGCTGTGTTGGGAGGATGCTGGGGGGAAACTGAGTCATGGGCAGTCCAGAGCACCACAGCTGGGTCATCCCAGAGGAATGCTGTGGATCTGGCTTGTGAGGTGTTGGGGCAAAGGCAGATCTGGTGATTCTAGTCCAGCAGTAAGGATTGCTTGGGCCAGCTCCCTCCAAGCCATACTATATCCCCTCCTCGAGGGAAGTGCAGGGTGAGAAAGAGAAAGGAGGTGGGTTGGGATGGGGGAACTCACTCCCCATCCCTCCACCCAGACCTCAAATGCTGGTGGCAGTGGTGGGCTTCCCCAGAAGGGCAGCACTTCTGCCCAGCCCCACAGCCTCTGTGGCTCTAACAGGGCAATGACCCAAGGCTGGATTGAAACATCCTCTTTCTCACTGCTCTTCACTCTTGCTCCCCTCTCCAGCATGGTTCACAGAGCCTCTGGCCCCCTTCCCAGGAATGGGAGCTGGCTGCCCTTGGGTAGCTGCCTCTCCCCGGCACGCTGACCTCCACACGCTCCCAGTCCCGTGATGGCACAGCCATGGCAGGTTGCCCAGCCCAGCCCAAAGGCGCAGCGAGGGCTGCTTCTCTGCCACCTCCCAGACAAGTGGTAACTCTGCTTTCCAAGGCACTTGGGCTGGGCTGGGGACAAAGGGGGACCTGCCCTGCATGCTGGTTTCCAGAGGCTGCATGCTAACTGGGGACTGAGTCCCCCAGCTGTGCTGCATAGCTGCCTGCCAGTGAGGAGTGGAGAAGTGCAGCACAGAAGTAGCACTGTCAGGAGATGGAGGGAGGAGATCCTGTCCAGACCTCCAGCCCTTCCATGACAAGTCTAGAAGGCACTGAGGGGACCTTTCCCCTCTCCTTCTTCCTCTCTCTCGTCCTTCTCTGCTATGGCCAAAGCTGAAATGGGGCAGTGCTTGGCCAGGGACTGGAGATCTCTGTGGGTCTGGCAATCCCCATCCCCCCAGTAACACTGGCTCCTTGTCTCCCCACAGTCGTGCTGGTGGTGGTGTTTGGCATCTGCTGGGCTCCTTTCCACACCGACCGCCTTGTCTGGAGTTTTGTATCCACCTGGACCAGCAACATGCTCCACATGTTCCAGTACGTCCACATCATCTCAGGCGTCTTCTTCTACCTGAGCTCGGCTGCCAACCCCATCCTCTACAACCTGATGTCCACGCGCTTCCGGGAGATGTTCAAGGAGGTGATGTGCCGCCCCGGCCACCGCCCGCCCTGGGCACGCAAGTACTCGCCCAGCGTCACCCGCACCACCACGCGCAGCACCGAGTGCGAGCCCGTGCCCGGCACCGCCGGCCTGCCCCTCTCGGACGCCGAGGAGTACGAGCTGGAGGACGTGGAGAGGGGCCAGGCCACCACCCATGCAATGTCCCTCTGCTGAAGAGTGGGAGGACAGGGAAGGACTCTGGGACCAGCTTTCCTCACCGCCAGCATCCATCTGACTGTGGCACTCATCCTGTGGTGGGGAGTGGGGCAGGAGCGATGGGGGATCCCTGCCTCTCTGCGCTGTCCCACTGGGATGGAAGGGCTGGTTGTATCAGCAGCACTGCTCCAGGGACTCGGTGGCAGTGACCTTGCTGTGCCCTGGATGCATAGCAATGCATCCCACTGTCCTCAGCAGCAGGCCTGGCCAAGGCCAGGGCATCCCTTGTGGTGTGGGGACAGCTGACTTCTATGTTAGGGATATGTCAGCAATCCCTAAAAATATTCCATCCCTCGTGGCCCAGTGGGGTGAACCCACAGGTACTGGAGCTGGAGGCTTAGGCATCCCAGGCTGTTTTGGGACACAGGGATGGCTGGGTACCCCCAGAGGAGCTTGCACCTGGGCTGAGATCCAGGGGTGTGTGAGAGGTTTGCCTGGGATTGCGGAAAGCTCCCGTGGGGAAAAAAACATTCTGTGGGTGCCTTCTCCCTTGAGACCTCTTCAGGGCTGTCTGGCACCAGTGTAACCCTGATTTTCTGGCACATCTCTTCAGTGGTGCCAGCTGGTGCCTGGCTGCAGGTGCTGGTACAGCTCCTTGCTCCCAGCCTTTCTCATGCCCTGCATTCCCAGCCCTTTGAGGGCAAGGGAAGGAGCATGGCTGCTCCCTCCAGAGCTGGAGTCTGGGGGGGAGAATATGGGACAAAGGGATCTCCAGGCTGTCTGTAGTGCCAAGGCAGAGCTCCATAACTGTCTGTGTCACATGAATATGCTCCCCTCTCCCCTCTCTGATCAGCATGTGCTGGGGGCCAATCTCTTTTTCCTCTGCCTACCATGGTCACCTGAACTTGTGGGGAATGTGGGGAGCCCTCCTCCATCCTGCCCTGCATGGCTGGAGCCTCACTGAGAATTAAAAAAAGCCACTGGCCTGATTTGTGCCCTACTTGTGTCCCCTGGCACCCAGCTCTGCTCCCAGCATGGGACTGAATGCAGGCCATGCTTCTGGGGAGGGTGGTGGATGGGCCATGTGCCAGGGTGATGGACACCAGGGCTGTTTCACCAGATCTCCCTGGGGGCTCTGCTGCTGTGGTGGGTCTGCAGGTCCAGGGACACTGAGGGCATGGCAGGGAGGGCACAAGTGGGATGCCTGCACCCTTCCTGGCTTCTCAGGCTGAGCTAGGGCTGGGGCCTTTGCAGAGGGACAGCTGCCTCTGGAGCCGTGGCCATCAGTCCTTCCCCAGACACACGCCTTGGAAAATGTCACGAAAATGCCAGGGAGCGTGGGCTGGCTGGTCATGCTCTCCCAGGCTGGAAGGACCCATCGATTTCCTGCCTGAGATCAATGCTGCTGCCTTCCCCGTGTACACCAGGTCCTGCAGGATGAAATATTGAGGATCTGAAATGGGAGCTGAGGGACTGCCCAAGCAGTTTAAGCTCTTGTTTTGCGCTATTTACTGAACCCCAACTCCCTCACAGCCAGCCCTGGGGGCGCCCCTGGCTCAGCATCACATGGCCATGCCTCTGGTCAGCATGGGCTAGCCTCGGGCTTGCTTGAGCAGAAATACTGGATGAGCAAGCCCCAGGCAGACCACTGGCAGCTGCTATTCTGCTTCCAGCCTCTCCTAAGCACATTGCATGGGACCATAGGCAGGCCAGTGACCGAGAAGAAGCAGGGTTTGGGGCTTGCACACTCCCTCCTGCCCCCATCTACCCAGTCCCTAGTTCAGAGGCAGTGCAGCTGGGTTCGCCTGCTCCCCATCCCACAGCCAGGTCTGCCATGGGCAAAGCCCTTCCTTGGCCCCTGAGGGTTCGTGGTGGGTGCTGCTGAGTGAGGGTGGGCATTGGGCTGCAGTAACTTTGTGTTTCAGGGTCCTGCTGACTGCTTGCAGCCTCTCTCTGGAGGATGTCAGTGTGACCGAGGGCACTGAGATCTGTCTATTTCATCCTCTCTCTCTCCTGTCAGTGATGGTCCTGGCAGGGCACAGCACCCTGACAGCCATGTGGGGCCCCTTGTGGCTGCTGCGTGGGTGGATGTGACTGATGCTTCCTTGATGGCCATTATTGCCCCGTCTCACTTCACCCAGCTGCTTCCTCAGCCACAAATCTCTAGGGAATGGCTTTTTAATAGGCAGTCAATAGTATTTTATAATGGAGTGACAGACGCCTGTGTGGAGTTTTGGGTCCCTCATGCTGCACGAGGGCAAACTTTTCCTGCTGTTCCTGAACAGCCAGGCTGTGCAGGGGTACAGCTGTGGCTGCTGCAGCTCAAGTGCTTTGGTCAGTGTGAGTGTGTGTTCCCAGGGTTTTTTTACAGGATCCTTGGTTGCAGCACAGCTGGGAGGGAGTCCAGAGCAGCCAGAAAGGTGAGGCACCGGCTTTGCCTTTATCCAGCCTTGTGTTCCTGGACATCTCCTGACCCCATCATCCTTGGTGTCCCCAGATTCAGACATCTCCTGACCTGGGACTCCCCATCCTCCTTGGTGACCCCAAATTCTCCTCTCTCAGATGCACAAGGGGAATATGAGCTCAAGCCCTGATATACTGGGTGGTGATGCTGGGGCTGCCCCACCACCCACTCCACATGCACAGCTGGGCCAGGATCACCCTGCAAAGCATCCCAAAAGCTTGTCAGAGATGTAGCTGCAGCACGGCTGTGGCAGTTCCTGGGTGGAGATGTATGGGCTGGGTTTTGATGATGTAGAGGCTTCCCAGGTACCCCATGCCAGCCGGGCTCCCAAGAGATGCTGGAATCAAAGGCTGCTGGGCAAGTCCTTTAATCCTGTAATTAATGAATGCATGAAACCTAATAAAAAGGAACTGATCTCCTCAGGCAGAATGGTTTCATGAAGAGCATTTTACACCTCTCCACCACTGGGAAGGCAGTGGTTGATGACTCCTTCCTGCCTCAGGCTCACTGCAGCCCCAGGAAGGGAATTATGGAGCTCTGCTCCAAGGACGATGCTCCCCACTGCCCTGAGCCCTCAGGATCAGCCCTGCCACCTTCCCAGTATAAGTTAGAGGGATTATTCCTCCCAGGGAGGTGATATAGAAGCAAAGGGCCCTGTGGGATGGGAAAATGCAGAAGGCAAGGATGGGCAAGTTGTTCCCACTGCTCCCACCCCTGTAACTGGCCTGGGGGAATGACTGGTGCTTCAGGATGGTTGGGCAGAAGGAGCATTCCAAAACACTGCCTGGGAGTCAAAAAAATATTTCAGAGCCCAAGGGACCCCAGATGGGTCAGAGTAGAGGTAAATTGAGGGGCCAGGAGATGCAGGGAGTGTGTGGATGCCATTGCTCCGTGTCTTTGCTCGGAGCTGGGAGAAGCATCTCTCTGTCCCTGCAATAAGGAGCACGTGGTCAGGTTGGGCTCCATGCCACCATCTCCTCTCCAAACACTTTGTTTCTGAAGAGCTGTTCCCCAAAACTTGTCCATCTGTCCTCCCAGACTTATAGCAGCTTCTGTCCAACTGCCAGCTCCTGCCTAATCACCTGCTTCTGGCTGCAGGAGAGCCCTCCTGTCCCCTGTGCCAGCTCAGCTCCTGGAGCTGTTTCCCCCCACGCTGCTGCATGCCCTGAGTGACACAGTATCTCCAGAGCTTCCAGTGAAAAGATTTATCACCATAGCTTTGGGGATTAAAAAGCAATTCATCTGTGAGGCTGCCCCAGCCTTGTAAGGCTTTTTTTTTGTGCTGTGATTATTTGCAACAAGCATGGGGTGGGGTTTTTTTCCTTTACAGAGCCAAACTCAAGTTTTACAGCAATTGCCTTGTATATTTGTAGCCATGATAAATGGCTCCAGAGTGTGCCAGCGGATTTTTTGCTGCCCCTTTTCAAGGGAAAATGGTTTCAAGGGAAGGTTGTTTTTCCCTTCCTTCACACAACCATGGGATGGGGAAAACTTGTACAGTGTGAATTTGGCAAAGCCCTTGTGAGCCTGGGAATGAGCAGTCCCTGTCTAAGGCTGAGCAGGGGAGCAGGTTTGGGCTGCCCAGCCATGGATGCAGCACAGCAGCCTTTCCCACCAAGATCCCAGCCTTTGTTAGGGGAGGAGGGAAGCATGGAGGAAAATGTAGATGTCAGGAAACTGTGCTGGGTTTGAGCTTAGGCTGCTTTTCGAACCATATTTCATTTATTCCCCTTGTTCCAGGCTAGTGGTGGTGGTGAAAAGCCAACACACAGTGCCTACAGATGGTGATGGGCAGCACGAGATAGGCAGGGAGGCAAACAGACAGCAAGAAATCACAGAATCATGGAATAGTTCAGGCTGGAAGGGACCACTGAATGTTTTCTAGTCCAGCCCCTGGTGTACATATGTAGAATTTGATTCTGCTCCTCAGGGACACCTCTGGGCTCAGTTTTTAGGCCCATACCAGAGGCAGCCCATCTTCCTGCCTGGCTCCTCAGTGGCTTCCCCAAGAGCCAGGATTCTCACAGAAATCAGCTTCCAGGCAGGCAGGCACTGCAGGGAGGCTGGCAAGAGGCAGCGTGGGGAGCACAGCCCAGCCAAGGGCCTGAGTGCAGGAGCTCAGGTGCAGCTCTGGATGCTCAGGCTGACTCAGCAGTGGTGCACTGTCACCTGCACCAGGGACAGTCTCCTCTATGTCACAGCAAACCCAACAGCCCTGGAGGGATGAGGGCATGTGCAGGGAAGTGATGGGGTCCTTGCACCCCACCTCTGCCGACCTTAGGGCACACAGGGAGGGAAAACACCAGAGCTAGAGGGACAAAGAGCATCTCCAAGAAGTGAAAGACTGTGTGGTGTTCTGTGTCTGAAATCCCACTGTCCTGCTGGCAGGGTGAGGGGAAGGGCACTGTGCACCTCTGTCCTTCCCCACAGTCTGTCAGGGACAATTAAAGCCACTGGGCACCTTCGCAGGAATCAGCTGGGGCAGGGTTAAAACCCCACCACAATGGGTTAGAAGAGAGAGAGGGGTTAGCCCACATCTTCTCCTGTAGCAACTGTGGTTGCTAAAGATGGCAGAATTTATGTCAGAGAAGCCTGTGTGATGCTTAATTTTGTTCATGGGGACACTTTGGTTAAAAATGAAAACGAGGAAAGATAATTAGCACTGCTGTAAGTGGATTAAAATCGGCTGGATGGCTGAGCTCTGAGGCAAGTGGGGGCTGCTAACAGCTGGCTGTGATTGCTGGCAGGACTGGGGGGATTGGGCTCAGGGCCCTGAGGTTGACCTGGAGGACAACAGTCTGCAAAGGGCTTTCCTACAGCCCCACAGGCTGTGCTTAGGGTCCCCAGCACACAGGTCCCAGGGTCTGCCCTCGTCCCCTGGGAAGGATGTGGTGGATGAAGGGGCATCAGCCCTTGGGGTCTCACTGGGGTGGAGCAAATTCCAGCATGAAGAGGAAGGCTGGGAAGCCCAGATGGGAAAAAGCAAACTTTTATCTAGTGTTCTGTATATTTAGGACCAGTGAATCTGGTCCCTGACCAGTTCCTATTGTCCCTGCCCAGGCTTCTAAGGGCAATGGTGTAGTACCTCAAGGGGAAATGCCTCCTTATGAACCATGTGCTTTTCTACAAGGTCAGCTCCTCTTCAAATATGGTTTTGAGGGTGTTTACTTCTGCTAAGGACTTCTCTGTGTTACAGCCAGGAAGGGAACAACAGCCCTTGCTCCTCCACTCCACCATGCCCAGATGGCATTTTCCCCTCCCTGCTGGCACCCAGCAGTGCTTGGGCTGAATCTCTCCAAACTAAGTTTGAATGAAAACAAGTAAAACCCAAGGTATGGACCCAGGCTCAGGGCTAGACTCCAGCTGTCTCCGCTGCAATGTTATTACACTGGCAGACTTTAATTACGTGGGTTTATCACTCTTTGTGCTTATCATGGCAGCCAGGGCGAGTTTGTCTTCTCAGTTCAGGACTATTTAATGTGGCACATTGGAGAAAGCTGTCTGAGAGGACTGGGAGGCCAAACTCATCTTTCTTGTTATCTTTCCTGGGCGGGTGGAGTGACTGTCACATCAATGACTGTCTCACATTAAGGATGCTGAGACTGAGCATGAGACATCCCCTCCTGCCTGCCCCCGGAGCTTGCATCAGGCACAGGATGGTTCCAGCTGGCCCTGGGGCTACAAGCCCGGTCAAAAGCTGTATTTCACACAGGAATCAGCCTGGGGCTGCCAGGATGGGAGGACACAGGTTCCCAGCAGGTATTTGGCAGAGACTGATGGACTGGTTCTCCAAGACCATCTCCATGCCCTGGCAGGGCAGGCAGTGCCTCAGGGGCAAGAGCTGCCAACAGGCGGCAGAAAATGGAGACACAGACATAGATCTGTTTTTCCTCAGTTCCTGTGCCTGGCCTCTTCCAGGACAGCTGATAAAAACTCCTTGCTGCCTGAGACCTGCTTGTACCGGCTTGCAAAGAAGCTCAGCAGCACTGTCCTACTTCATCCCTAGGCAGGGAATGTTCCTTGGAGAGGGGAATCCCTGAGGGGCTCCCATGTGTCCTCTTGCATGGCAGCAGCCTCAGCACACACAGGGCTGCCCCTCACCAGACAGACCTCACTGTGGCAGACACCTGCTTTTCAGTGTCCTGCTTGCAGGGAGAAGCATGAGCTCTAAGCCCATTTCTCCCTCCAAAGCACCCCCTCCCCTGCACACCAACCCCTCCAGCACTTGGCTTGTTTAATTCCTTTTAATTTCTCATCCCTTGCTCAGAGCAGCTGGGGCCAATTTGCTCCTGCTGTCACCAGAAAGAAATCAAGTTAATGACAAGAAAGACATTATAATTTAGGAGACCCATCAAGCCTCACCGCTGTATTAATAAGGAGCAGGGAGGATATTGCTGCTGCCTGCTCTGCTCTTGTCTCCCACACCTACAGCCCCAAGCCAGCCTGGGAGCCAGCTAGCAATGCCAGGCTCAAGCTGACTTTTTTGCATCGTGGTTTGCGAGCTCTTCGTTCCTCTGGTGTTTTCCAGTGATTTCTGCTCTGGCTAAAGGAAGATCCACATCTCTCTACAGCTCTTCACTTCTCCAAACTTATTCTGGCTCCAAACCTCTCTGCCTGCGCTGATTTCAACAACTGCCTTGCACAGATGGAAAAGCAAATGGTCTGAGCTGGGTCTCGTTCCTATTTTTCTGTGGCAATCCCGACCGACAGGCGGTGAGTCCATCTGTCAGGAACCTGAAACACAGCAGCAAGTGCTGTGCTCAAGCATCATCTGCAAGATGAGGGCTGGGTGAGGACTCCTTCAGGCCCTTCCCATGGAAGAAAGGAGACAGATAAGATGCATTTGTACTGATTCAGTTAAGGACGGTTGAATTAGATGTACAGCAGCAAAAAGCTAAAAGAAAGAAAACACAGTTGGGCTGAAAAGCACCCATTTGCACCCAGTGGGGTGAGGTGAATGTCACAGTAGAAGCATTTAAAGGTTTTTCTTCCTAGTACAGTTTTTGTCTCTGTGCTGATTGTCTCTGGGCAGACATAGCTGGGAGATATAACAGTTTAACCCTATTCCAAAAGCCAGTGGCTGCAGTAGGAAACCACCTACCCTTGGAGCTGAGATTGGTCTGAAGGGCGAGCATTTCTTATCTATCTGTATCTGCGAGCATCTCCTCAGGTATTGGGAGGAATTCTCTGTGTCCTCTTGCTGTTCCTCCCAGCTCCTGGCCTGCTTCCTTGCCCCAGAAGTTCAACATCTCCCCAGCACAGCAGCTACAGAGCTGAACAGGTCCTTTGGCTAACACTGGTACAATTTTATTCTGCAGGTGTGTGTTGGGAGAGGCTGGGGTCAGCAGTGAGGCATCCTCTGCATCGTCCATGGTTTCCTCTCCAAACCTAGAAACAGGTTTGGGGATCTTCAGCCCCATGCAGGATGTCCCAACACTCAGCTTTTCTGTCACAGTGATGATTTTGGTCACCGTGCTTGAGTCAGGAATTGGGAGAACAATTTAAAACAACAGGAAAGACCAGGCCAAGCAATCTGGTATCCTTTTGATTTAATACCCAGAGGGAGCCAGAGCATCTCCAAGCACAGACATGATCCCACTGCAATCCTACTCTGCCAGGGGACTTGCTTCAGCTGTGTCCCCTCCTTGCTGGTGAGGACAGGTCTCCTCCTGTGCTGCAGCACCAGAGGGTGTGAATTCACGGTCACCCCACAGCAACTGCTTTTGGTAGCTGGGACACTCATGAGTGTGATGTGGCCAGAGGGCACTTGTTGGCGTCTTCAGGACCTTCTGCTCTAATTTTCCCTCATCCAAGAGGCTGCTCCGCGCCCCACAAAACCAGGCTTATCCCACAAGAGAAGGATTTAATTTTTTTTCCAGAAAACAACCGGGCAGGTTGCTGCTGTACCTCTGAACCCCTCTGTTCACTGCCTTCACTCCAGACTCAGTGGTGGCAGGAGCAGGATCTCCTTTCTGCAGGTGAGAGCAAAGGCAGCACAGGTAGAAAAATGGGTCCTGATTTTGTGCCCCTTTGGTCTGAGGCACTGGGCAAAAGAGAGATGGCTCAATATGAGTAAGCAAAGTGTGACTATTCCTGCTTGGTGCATTTCTGCACCCTCCAGTCATTTCTGTGCTGAATGCACCTTTCCATACCAAGAGGGTGAAGCTCAGGCTGTGAAGCACTGCACTAATCCTGCAGTCATGACAGTGCAGGTGCAGCTCAGTGCTCTTTTAGACTCACCAAGGTTTGCCTTTCGCTGCTTTTCCAGCAAAGCTGGTGTCAGGGCAGGGACCTGGGGATGCACCTGTCTCCTCTTTCTGTGTTAGAAGTGGGAACAGATCTTGATCCCCCCACATTTGGCCAGTCTGCAGGACCTTTTCAATTGCCCCAGCCTGTTTTTTGGCCAAGGCTTTGGCAGGAGATGGTTGATGAGACCAAGCTCTGTGTTAACCCCTGCACTGCTGCAGGTGTTCATGAGAGCCCAGGGCAGAAACTGCCTTTCTCCTCTCTGCACAGGCAGCCTTCACCCACAGTGTGATGGGGCCAAAGAAAACCCATTAAAATAGAGAAATCTGGCACCATTGTGGCTGGAAATGTTTGGACTTTCCCTTAAATTTCCCCTTTTTCTTCTGGACTTTTCTCCCAGTGAGATCTCGTTTTGCAAACAGGTTTGTTCCCTCCCAGGCTGTGGCTCATCCACTGGGGATCTTTTATCACCTTCAAGGTCTGGAGGATGCTGGCCCTGCAGCAGGAAGCACTTTGTGTGGAGGAGCTCAGCTTCCCTGGGAGTGATACCCGGAGCCAGGGTGAGGATCAGGCACAGGATGAGCCCCAGCACAGGCAGGACCAGTTCGGGCAATCCTCAGCCCAAAGGCACAGGGTGATGCCACCTGCACCAACTTCAGCAAGTTCAGGCACGAGGCTGTGAGGCTCCCAGCCCGGAGGGTGCAGGGTTTGGCATCCATAGTGGTGATGATTCATTCTGCCCCTGAAAAAGGGTGCAGAGCAAGCACTGCTCCACAGCACAGCCCCCAACCCGAAGCCTCAGAGCAAAGGAGTGTGGAGACACAGCAATGTGTTCCCTTACCCTCACAGCATCCTCAGGAATTGTTTCTTTCCTAATAACCCAACAAACCCCTACTGAGGCTGTTGTACACTCATATGTACCAATATAGGTGTGTACTCTCAGTCTCAGAAAGGCTTTTCTAGAGTAAATGCAGCAGCTCAGCCAGTCAGGGCTGCCTTACCTGGGGAGGTGGGACACTGGGAGCATCAGTGCTCCTTCTCCCCAGGCTCAGTGTTCCCCTTCAGATATATCCAAAGCACTAGAGGCACCTTCTTCCTCATCCCTGGGGCTGTAAGAGAGCACCTTCCCTTCTTTCTTTCCAGACTTCTTTTTTTTAAGACTGTAAAGAAATATACTTAGAGAGGTTCAATTTCAAACCATGAATAAAATGTTTGGGAGAGTTGCAACCTCACGAAGATAAATCAAGCTACAAACAGTGCTCAGATGTTATTTACCCCACTGAGAATGACTGTAAAATCCACTTTTTCCAATTGGCAGTGTACCCAGGGAGCCCGCCCTCCCAGACAAGGCAGAAGGTGCCAACTACTTGTAAATTATATTCATGGACCTTTTATTGGGCAGATGCTGCATTATTGGACTATCACACAGGGCAGAGAAAGTAATGAAGGCAAATGGAGCAGAGCCACCAGAAAAACAAATCAAATAAGGGTTTGACAGCATGATCTGTACTTGGATTTGCTCAGAGAAATTGCAAGTGCTTTTGGTTTTCATGCTGGAGGTCAGGAAGGGCTGTGTGGGCTCCCCTTATCCTTGGGCAGGGGGTTGTTGACATGGGTTTGAGAGCTTAGGTGGAAATTTTGCCTCTGGTGGCTTTTTAGGCCATGTCTGCTGTGTCCCTGCAGTGGCTGCAGGTGGGGTAACCCAGCGTGCCATGGCTGGAGGGACAATGCCTCGATCCTGGGGAGGTGGAAAAGAACTCAGCAGAGGATGGTCTTGAAAAGGGCTGCTCTCCCTGTGATGCTGCAGGTCCTTCCTTCCTCCTTAGAGCATCCCCCCCTGTCCACAGGACCTGGGATTCCTGCCATGTGCTGGGCTCTGAGGTCCCTGCAGGTGGGAGGCAGTGCAGCCTCCATCCTTCACTGGGTGAGACCTCCCTGGGAAGTGCGCAGCAGCCACCGGCACAGCACGTTCTGAGGGCTGACTCTGCTTCTCCCAGCAAGCAAATCAGCCTCTTCAGCTTGGAGCAGTGCTCACTCAGCTCATTTTTATGTGCTTAATCCCAGGCAATGTGTAGGCTCTGCCCTGTGCTCCACATCATGTGCATGATAAATACGCTAAAGCAGACGGCTAATTACTGGGAATGTAGAGCCCGGCAGGAGGTGGGCAGACGTTCTCGTGCCTTTGCCATGGCTTGTTATAAAAGGGTTGTACTGCTCACATTCATCTTCCTGATCCCATGGCTGAAAACATCCTAGAGCTGTGCTGGGGGCAGCACTGATGCTCAGAGCTCAGACTCGCCTCCCACTGCCATGGCCAGGGGGACTTCCCTGAGGTAGAGGCTGCCCCCTCCTCCACGATCCTTCTAGCCCTTCCCTGTTCCCCTGCTCCCTGGGATGAGCTCTCACTCCTGCAGGTTGTCACGGCACTAATTCAGTCCCTGAGGTTTTTCACTGTCTGCTCCCATCCCATGTAACTATCGTGCTCCTCAGGAGCAGCTCGTGGCCCTTCCTTGCCATGATAGAAGCGATTATTAATGCATTAGTGTTGGGCTGCTGAACCATAATGTCTTTATAGTCAATAGCATTAAGCATTTAATTACCCAGTGGGATGAATCGATGGGCTTCTTTCTTTGCTCTACAATTAAAACTGAGCAGGAGAGATGCAGTGTAATTTTCAGTGTAATTTTCAGTCTGCTTTAAGCTTCCTCTGCCATGTCGTACACAGGGAGATGAGCTGATGGCTTGTACAGGATGGGAAGGAGAGGACTTTTCCCCAAGAAACCATGTTCTCGCCTCCCTCCCAGGATACAGACATCATGATCACAGCCTGCCCAGCTAAATGAGACACCACTGGGTCATTCAGGACTAGGTTTTTCAGGTCTGAGGCACCAAGAGTGGGGAAAATATTGCTCTGAGTCTTATTTTTAACTATGGTCGTAGGAAGTTTCAAAGCAATGGTTTCATCTCACATCCTGCAAGTGGGAATTTCTGTGGTGAGAGCTGGTAAGTGAAACAACCCAGTGCTGCTGGGATGAGGCACAAACAGTCTGAGAGTGGTCTGGGCTGGAAAAGCACTTTCAGCTCTTACTTTTGACCTCCTTTTGATGGAGCTTGCTGCCGGGGAGCACATGGATGGCGAAATCTGGATGGGCTCAGTCTCCCTGACTCCCAAGCTCCGACCTCTCCCAGGTTCACGGATGCTCTGTACACATTGACACCTGCCCAGGTCGCTTCAGCTCTGCAGGCACAGTCAAGTGCAAAGTAACCCTTTCCAAAAAGCTCAGCCCATGGCTGGACCATGCAACCATGAGAGCCCTTGGAGTGGCTGTTCCCTCACAGCAGCCAGCTGGGACAGGGGCTTTGCAAACTGCATGGATGGGGCTCAGTGGGCAACTTTAGCTGGGAGAGCACAGGAAAGCTCTCAGGGGGAGTGATAGAACATTTCCCACTGAGCTTAAGAAGCCAGCCAGCACTTCCCACTGGCACTGATGCCTGTTTCCTAGAGCAGTTTTGGCTCTTGCTCCCTGGCAGAGGCTGGGACATGTTATACTGGGGATGTGTGTGTTTGTGTGTGCGTGGCTCTGCTCTCCCTGATGTTATTTGGCTGTTCTGGTGCTAGAGGCGAGGACATGGGGCAGCCCCGTGTCATGTCACCATGCCATGCTGCCCACCTGCCTTTGCTGAGTGATGGGTGCACGTGGCTCCCAAGCAGGGATGAGCTCACCCCCTCACTCAGATACAAACGCAAAAATAAACTGATATCACAGAATCTTCTGAGTTGGAAAGGACCCACAAGGATCATTGAGTTCAATTCTTAAGTGAATGGTCCATATGGGGATCAAACTGGTGACCTTATAAGGGGAGTGAAGAGAGACTCCTGCTTTTCCAGTTTGAACTCAACAAAGATTCTTTTTTTCTTTTTTTTTTTCTTTTTTTCTTTTTTTTTTTTTAATTGAGGAGGAGAAAAATAAAAAAAAATCCCTTGGTTTGGGTTTGTTCCAGGCGGAGCGTCTGCCTTCTACTGGCCTTGTGCCCAGGAGCTGCTGGGAAATGGAAATAGCCCAACACAGGCCTGGGAGCAGTGGGAGCTTCCAGCAGGTAAAATGGGAACAAACTGAGACAAAGCCCCAGGTCACTGCTCCGTGGGGCTGTACTAAGGGCAGATGTGCTGAGCCACAAGAGTGTGCAGATGTTTTACTTGAATGTCTTGACAGTCATCCCTGGAGACCCAGTGCTTGTTTGGATTCTATTCCCTATTGCCCCAGCTCTGGGAGGTGAATAGGATGCACAGAAATGCCCATGCAAAGAGGAGCTTCCTCCTCTGGGCTGTCTCCACAAAGGTCCTGGAAAGCCTTCCCAAATGCTGCAGGGCAATGCAGGAGGATGTGCAGTTGCATGGAACTGTGACATGCTCTGGCTGCTGGCCTGGCATTGCTGGACTGGGATCACCTGTAGCTTCACTCCAGTTGACTTCCCCTGGGTTATAAAGGATTTTCATGCATTGTTTCAACATGCCTGCCTATTCCCATCTCACTGACTTTCTCCACTTGGAGCTTCTCTACTCCAATGGAGAGAGAAGGGTGCTCCCAAGGTCTCTTCTCACCACCCAAATTGCTCCACGTCTCCCAGTCCTGGTTTGCCTTTATCTCACACCTGCTGCAAGTCCTCGTCCGGTCCCACTTTTCTCTCACACATCCTTTTTTCCAGGGCTGCACTTGTTCTCCTGCTGAGCAGATCCAGAGCAGAGTCCACCTGGCTGGGAGGCTCTGGGTGCCTGTGTGGGCTTGCTGGGGGCTCACAGACACACCACAAGATCCTGCTGCCAGCTCCAGTCAAGGGGTGTTGGGGAGAGGAATTGGCCTGCCAGAAGGGACATCTCAGGGGAATTGGCTCCTTCTGGAAATAAAAATCCCCTTTTTTTCTGTAGTGTACCAGAAATTATCACTACAAGGAATACTTAGAGGGCATGTGGAGACTAAATCTGCATATACAAAATTCTCTGTGGGAGTCACCTGTAGGTTTCCTTGTCCATGAACCCCAGGGATGTGCTGGGTTATCACCTAACATCTGCCAGAGTGACAATGGGTATGCCTGGCTCCAGGGCCCCATGCCAATTCCTGCAGCATCCCACCTCAAGAAAGGATACTTCCCAGAGAAGAAATCCCATACTCTGCAAGACACTGTTGACTTTCATCCCTGCAGGCCAGCTTGTCCCAAGGTGCCCGTTTCAAGGCAGAGGACATGCATTTATCTGTGATTACTTTAATTAAGTGCCATTTGTCACAGCAAGCCCTGCACCCACTTCATGCTCATCATCCTTGAGGACTCTCCTCTTGGCACAGACAGGGGGATAAAGAAAATACTTAATTAGACTACTACATGGTCCCATCTAATGTTCTGTCCTGCATTAATCAGGGCCTGGGGAACTGTGCAGTTGGGAAGAGAGAGGACAAGCCCTGAGTGCCTGGTGCTGCTGGGTCACCATCCATCAGCTGTGGGACCTGCTGGCACAGGAGCACCATGACGGGGTGAGGTGGGCACCAAGAGGAGAAAAGGATTTGCCAGTGGAACATGGGGTTGTTCAGGAGGTTTTGAGCAGCACCTAGATCTGGGATTGGTGAATTTGCTTTTGTAGTGATTTTTGGTGTTCTTTTTTTTTTGTTTTGTTTTGTTTTGGGTTTTTTTTTTTTCTGTCACCTTTGCCATGGCATACACATCAGGGCACTGCTCAGACCACATAGCAGGTGATGTCAGGTTGTGGTGCTCAGGGACACGTTTCATTGCTTTTCTAGCTCGTTTCCCCTTCTCTGAGCACCCACTGGGTGGAGATCCCTGACAATTTTTTGGCAGCAGACGCCTGCACCAGCCACAGGTAAAACTTTTCCTCTCCCAAATGCACTTGGCTGCTGCTTATATCCGGCGAGTATCAAATGCGTCCCGGGATGTCCTGGGCAGCATGTCCCGCTCAGCCGCGCCCAGGCAGGCGTTTTTGGTAGCCGGGTGTCCCCGCGGGCTCCCAGCCGGGACAGGCAGTCTTTTGTCACCATCTAGTGGAAACACGCAGCCGCGACCGGCCACAGGCCGAACAGGGCTTTTGGGAACACTCACTCACTCACTCACCTCATCTGTGATTCCTGCGGGGTTCCCCCTCCAGCTGGCCACCCAATTTTCCTGGCGTTTGCCTCGCAGCCCAGCTCCCCCCCAGCCCTGGGCAGCCGCAGCCGGGTAAAGTGTTCCCAGCGCTGCAAGGCTCGGGAAAAGCACAGGGGTGAGCATCTGCTATGCCAGAAACTGAGAAGCCATGGCAAATCCCTCCTGAGGTCGCCACTGAACCAGCTAAATTCCCTTTAACTCTGGAATTATATCAACACTCCCAAGCCACAGACGTGCTACAACAAGAGACAGCCATAAAATGACCTAAAGTGTATTTACTGCACAAATAGAGCTGTCAAACCTGCTCTTTTGGCCAAATTACCCTTCTCACTGATGCTTCTCTGTGAGACCTCCCTCGGCCTTGAAATTCCTGGAGCTGCCTGCAGAGGAGTTGGGCTGTGCTGTGCCACAGCAGGGACAGCCCTGCAATATGGTGGGTCCCAGAAAAAGGCTGGCCTTGCTCCACTCTGGCATCATCCTGCCCAGTGCTAGGGCTGAAAAATCCTGGCCACACATGGGATACAGGGAACAGCCCAGCCTAAACACTGGCATCTGCAATGTCCTGGCTACTTTCCTGCCTGCAGTATCCTGGGCCCTTTTTGGCCATAACAGCAGCTGGCAGGGTTGGGCCATATCCAGACCTGCTCAATGGTGTGTGGATAACAGTGCATGGATTGACATGGAGCATGGATTGACAAGGAGCATGGATTGACACGGAGCATGGATTAGCACAGCCCCTTGGGCAGCGCTGTTTCTCACTCCTCTGCACAGAGTGCTGTGCTCTTTCCCCAAACACTGGGTTCTGCTGCAGCCTCAGAGATGCCAGAGGCAAGGAGAACCTTCCAACACACTGCTGGGGAAAGGGACGGAACACAGGCCATACTGAGAAGTCCCCTGCCAGGGTTGGGAACCAAGACTGGCCAGCTGCCAGCCCAGCCCTTTGCAGATCCCACTGCTGGCACTGTTATTGGACACATGCAGTGTCCCAGCTGCCAAAACTGCCCCTGGCTAAAGCAACAGTTGTACCTTTCTCATGACAAACCAGCCTCCCACAGCATGTGGAGGAACCAAGGCCAGCCCCAGCACAGGCAGCAGAGCTCCTCTGGCAGTCATGGTACACGATTTTGTTGCACCACATGCATGGTGAGGAGAGTGTGATCAGCTCTTGCTTCAGACAGTTAAAAATCACTTTCAGGTCTCTCTGTCTTGCATTCCATCACTTTGCATCCCCTTGGGCCACACTTGGTCTGTGTCACTGCTTCCCCCATGCAGTGTCCCCACTTGGGGACAGCTCCTGCAGCACACAGTGGGACATGAGCCAGACATTGCTATTTCACAGGCAGGGTCCAGCTGCCCTACACAAGGGGTTTTCCCAGCTGGGATCCCCATCTGCCTGCATGTATGTGACCAGGGCTGGAACATGGGCAGTATCCCACTCTGTTCCAGCTCCTTCTCTCCCCATACTGGCTGATGGTGGCAGGCTCTCCACAGGCTTGGCTTCCTCCTGGAGAGGCTGACTGATCCCATCACCTCTCAGTGAGCAGGTGTCCTTAGCTCAGCTTGCCTGGAAACTGCCTCTTCTTACCCAGCAGAGGCGAAAGAGGCACTAGGACAGCCTAAACGCCAGGTATATTGCCTCACCCACAGTGTGTCCCTTGCTTCAGGTGGCACTGAACAACCCTGGGGTGCCCCCTCAAGGGCATCAGGGCTGTGCAGGATGGCATTCATTAAGAGTATGCATTTTTATTCTAGGACTCACTAGGATCTCATGTTCCCCTAGTCAGGGGCTTATCTCAAGTAGGCCATGGATGAACAAACTGCTGGAGTCATCCATGCCTGAGTCAGGAGCTCCCAGGGGCTGGCTGGATGCCCAGTTTGAAGGGGTAGGGGAGGGAAGGCAGTGGGGAAACCCCAGCAAGGGAGGCCGCTCTGTGTCAGGTAGGGGCAAGGCAGCACCCAGCCCTGCCAGCAGAGTGACAAGTGTGACAGGGACACCAATTCTGCCCTGGGGTAATTTCTAATCCGACTTTATAGCCGCCGGGGAAAAAATCCACAGGGAGAAAGCTGGTGTCTTCTTGCAGTGACTGAATTCAAAAGCATCCATCAGGCAAGCACAGGCTTATTTTTTTCTTCCACTTTGGGCCTTTTCTCCCAGCCTGAAGCAGTGGAGGCTGGCAGCTGCAGAGTGCTCCTATGCCAACTGCAACCTCAGCAGCAGGAGCACACTGACCGGCTCCTACGGATGCTTCTTCAAGCTGTCCACGGGTGCTTAGTGCCTCCCGAGGGGAGGGGATGCGGGGCCAGGCGGAAGTGGGTGGCAGAGACAGCACTGGCGCAGAGACAGCGCTGGGGCGAACCCAGTCCCAAAGCGGACGGCAAAAGCGTGTTCGGGCAGAGCTGCACGCCGGGCGCCGAGCTGCCGCCGGGCCGGCCGGGGCAGCCGGGATTGCTGGGGAATGGCAGCGTCCCTCCCGGAGCCGGGACATGCCAGAGCCCCGGACCCCGGGCCCT
>VXBC01003876.1:36354-128950 GCA_013399945.1 Ploceus nigricollis | reverse complement strand
GACCCCGCGGCCCCCGGGCGGCCCCTTGAGCGCCGCGGGGCCCGGAGGGCGGCCACGTGGTGGGAACAATTGCCCGCCGGAGCGAGCGCTCGCAGGCAACCCGGCTGAACACGGGAGCTAAACGTGCCGCTCCCGCTCTCTTTCAGACCCCGAAGAATCAGATCAAGCAGAAAAAAATGGCTCCTCCCCCGAAAAAGGTCGAGGAAAGTGAGGAAGAGGAGTCCTCTGACCTAGAGGAAAGCAGCGGAGAAGAGGTGATTGATCTAGATATGGAGTCAAAAGGATGCACGCGTTACAGAAGTGTCGTGAGGGTTGTGGGTTACACTGTAACAGGGCTTTAATCAACAGTCGGTGTTTCTCACTAAACTGTGGCTAAAGAATAAACTGGGTTTTATAAGGCTAAAGCAGCATGTGGAAAAATAGCTCAACTGCTAAGTCTGTACTTCCAGGCTTTTGAAAGTACTGCTAGGGTCTTAAAGCTGTCCTAAAGCTGATAAGCAAGTGGGTACTTAATTACCCTGGTAATGAGCAGTATGACATTTGTCACATGTGGTTAATGTGCAAATGTAAAAATTCCAATATATGGAATGCTAATAGACATCACTGGTCTTGGTTCAAGACCAGGGAGTTTAGAGGTGCTTTGATATCCCATAAGTAGGCTTCTGAAAGCATGAAAAAGTTGAGTTTGACATTTATTGATTCATCTGGGTGGGCATTTGAGGTAACTTAACAGAAACTGTCAGAAGCATATTCTTTAGATTTCAGTTGCTGTGTGTTTGATAGTGAAGTAATGGTAGGTTAAAAGGCTAGCATGAGTCTTACACTAATGTCTCTTTCAGATGATCCCCCAGAAGAAACCACAAAAAGTTGCTGTTACCCCAGCCAAGAAGGCTGCAACTCCTGCAAAAAAAGTTGCTACTCCTGCAAAAAAGGCAGTTACACCTGCAAAGAAGGTTGTGGCTACTCCACAGCCCAAAAAGGCTGTTGCTCCAACTCCTAAAAAGGCTGCTGTCCTAACCAAAGGAGCAAAAAATGGAAAAAATGCCAAGAAGGAGGAGAGTGAAGAAGAAGACGATGAAGATGATGACGAAGATGATGAGGAGGAGGAGGAGGATGAAGAAGATTCTGGTGAGTTACTTTTGAAATAGGCATTGACTAAAGCTGGTTCAATCAAGCCATTAAATATGAGTACCTTTGGAATTGAAAGATTTGTATGATTTAATACTTGGGGGAGGGTTCATTGATTAAAGAGGGGTTATGAAGGAGAGGTGGGAAATGGGTGAAGTTTGGAGGAGAGCTTGGGCTGCAGCTGCCTTACACACGGCCTGTAAAACATCTCCTGGTTTCCTGATTGCTCTTTCCTGAACTTGGGGACAAAATTTTGGGAAGCTCTTAAGTACTTTTTACATATACCACTCATCCATTGAACCTTAGTAGTAAAGACATGTTGTACTGTTGATGCAGATGAGGAAGAGGAACCACCAATGCCTGTGAAGCCTGCAGCCAAAAAGGCTGCAGCAGTACCAGCCAAAAAGCCTGTAGCTGTGCCAGCAAAGCAGGAATCTGAGGAGGATGAGGATGATGAGGAAGACGATGAGGAAGAGGATGGTATAAGATACTTATTATTAAACACTTACAGGGACCTGGGGGAGGGAGGTAGCTTAAAGGATAAATGGGAGTGATGCAGTGTGCTCAGCTGGTTTTAGCTCGTTGCTGTTGTCCATGTTGCTGAATGGGTGTTAATTTCCCTGTTGTCAGTAAAACTTTTTACTGTTGGTGAACAGGTTTTGGGTTTTTTTAATGCAGTAAAACTCAAGGGAGAGAGACAACTTTTGTAAAAATGAAGTGTATTAAACTTTTTTCCTGAGAACATAAAAATTTCAGGAGGCACGAGAAACATTTTGCTTAACAGCATTTTGGTTTTTTAGTTTCAAAAGCACTTAATGTGGAACTGTCTGAATACGGTGCTCATCTTGTTTCAGAGTCTGAAGATGAAGCCATGGACACAGCCCCTGTTCCAGTGAAGAAAACCACTCCAGCCAAGGCTGCACCAGTGAAAGCCAAGGCAGCAGAATCTGAAGATGAGGAAGATGAGGAGGAGGATGATGATGAGGATGACGATGAAGAGGAGGAGGATGAAGAGGATGCCGAGGAGGAAAGTGAAGATGAAAGTGAGTTTAAGTGTTTTTGAGACTCTTTAGTAACAGGTATGGTGCCTGAGCAGAAATGTGCTACCGTGGCCTTTTGTGCTGAGGAGCAGCTGTTGAGCAACAGGAGAAGGTCTTGTGTATGACTGGTGTAAGGATTAATGCTCCTGTGTTGATCCAATTTAGGAAAAGTTCTGTATTTTTCAGTGTTGTTTTGTTTTCTGGCACAGAACCTGTCAAGGAAGCACCTGGAAAGAGGAAGAAAGAAATGGCCAATAAAAGTGCACCAGAGCCCAAGAAAAAGAAAACAGATGGTAAATGATGCTTGCTTAATGGACTGTGATTGGACTCTTGCATGAGGAATGTAACTGCGAAGGTCCTGGATGTCAGGGATGGGGCTTCCCAGCACAAATGATGATTCTAAGGGACTTAATACTGAAATATGATGTCACTTTTGAGCAAAAACTGATGTGCTAAAGCTGTCTGGACCCTGGCTCCCAGTTTTAAAAGCTGCCTTTAAAAAACCCTACTTTATTATCTTTCCATTTAAAGGGCCCACATCAGCTTTCTCTGTATTTGTTGGAAATTTGGTCTGCACCAAGGAGTTTGAGGAGCTGAAGACTGGCCTCAGAGAATTCTTTGGGAAGAAGAATATTGAAGTTTTAGATGTCAGAATCGGTGCTTCCAAGTGAGTTGATAAGTAGAATTTTGCTGCTCATTTCTTTTACTTGGCATTAATTTGTTCAGAGGGGTCCAAGTGTGCTGGTGCTGGTTCCCCTCAAGATTCTGGGGTAGTCTCTTGGTAGATATGAGGGTTTAACTTTGCCTGGAACTTGACCAGCCAGGACCCCTCTGGTGTTAGGTTTCTGTTTGTGGTCTCTGCTGCCGGAGATGGATCAGCTGAGACCTCATGGATGCTGTTCTTTCAGGAAGTTCGGCTATGTGGACTTCTCATCTGCTGAGGATCTGGATAAAGCTCTCCAGATGAATGGAAAGAAGTTAATGGGTTTGGAAATCAAACTGGAAAAAGCAAAGAGCAAGGAAACTATGAAAGAAAACAAGAAAGGTACGGCACAATTAAGAGTTTCTAAAACACTTATGTACAGATATACAAGTTCAGACTGGAGTATCTGTAAATGTGATCCCAAGAAATAGTGCATATTGGGAGGGCTGAGGAAGAAATGTGTTTCTTTCTGAAACTTGGGGACCTGTTTTTTGAACTTGATGCCCTTAAGAGAAGTACAGTAGTTTCATTAACTTTTGTTACGGTTGCTTTTGCAGCTTCTGAAAATGTGAATGCTTGCTGTTAATTTCTGCTGGATCAACTTGCTAAGTCTTACTGAACTGGCAGTGTAGATGAGGAGGGATTTTTAGCTGATAACCTGAAAGTAACTTGTCTTTGCAGAGAGAGATGCCAGAACGCTGTTTTTGAAGAACCTGCCCTACCGCATAACCGAGGATGACATCAGGGAGGTGTTTGAAAACGCATCGGAAGTCCGGATAGTGATGAACAAGGACGGGAGCAGCAAAGGGTATGCAGCTGAGAGGACTGTTGTGTGTTTGCTGTTCCTTTAGCTCTTGGCATATTCTGATAAGCTTGTGTGTCCTTTGGCTACCTTAAGGAACCTGCTGCATTAGTTGTCCTACTTTTCGCAGCATTTTTCTTTTACATCTTTCCCCCCTCATTCGCAAACTTTGTTGTTCCTGGAAGGAGGCGCTCGCTTACATTCTTTTCTGTGCTGTAGGATGGCCTACGTTGAATTTAAAACAGAAGCTGAGGCAAACAAAGCTCTGGAGGAGAAGCAGGGCACAGAAATTGAGGGTCGTGCCGTGGTCATTGACTTCACTGGTGAGAAGAGCCAGCAAGAACATCAGAAAGGTACTTTCCATACTGATAACATGCGTTCAGATGACATTTAGGATTCATTTCCACTTGCTTCAGAAGTTCCTGGGGGTATGGCAACTTAAAATACTGCAAGAAAATTAAGATACCAGACCTTTTGCCTGACTTGTGCTCTGCATCCTATGCACTTTGTCTCTACTGCATGTTTCAGACAAGGAGCAACTGGTCTCGGTGAATAAAACAGGGTTGGATTTGGCTTTGTGCCTCACCTTGAGGTGAGGAAAGGGCAGCAAGTATTCTTACCCCTTGGCAGAGTCTGGTAACTTAAAGGACGAGAGCTCTCCTTCTCCAAACCTGCACTTTAACACCACTGGCTTTTCCCCACAGGAGAGTCGAAGACCCTGATTGTCAACAACCTCTCGTATGCTGCTACAGAAGAGACTCTCCAAGAAGTGTTTAAGAAAGCTTCTTCCATCAAGGTGCCACAGAACAACCAGGGCAGGCCTAAAGGGTAGGTTGTGCCTTTCACCTGACCCCCAGGCTGGCATTGCAACTGACTTGCCTCCAGGTATCCCTTGTTGTTCCCAGGCTGACTGGAACCTTCCTCTCCACACAGGTATGCATTTGTAGATTTTGCCACAGCTGAGGATGCCAGAGAAGCATTGAATTCCTTTAACAACACAGAGATTGAAGGCAGAACAATCAGACTGGAATTCAGTTCACCATCGTGGCAGAAAGGGAACGCAAATGCACGAGGAGGAGGAGGATTCAGTCGTAAGTGTTTCATGTTAGATCTCCAGCTGTGGCAGGAGGGCACCATCCAGGCAAATCTGGGGCTGCTTTAAAAAAAAAAAAAAAAAAACATGCCAAACATCATAAGCAAGTGTGCTGGATATGATGACTGATTATCTGAAATGCTGATGAAACTGTTGTCAAATTCCTCTAGATAGTCAAGTGCTGATCCAGCAGTGTCTGTACAGTTAGTTATTATTGTTATTGTTGATAAGGTGCAGGCATCTATTTTAAAAAAGGGAGTGGGGCAAACTTCATTTGGCGGTATCAGGTTGGCTGATGGAAATCCTTTGATGTCAGGCTCTAACTGCGGGCCTGAAAAAGTTTCCATGGAGTTCAGGTGTTTGAGCTGTTCCTTGAAAACAACCCTTTTATCCCTGAGAGCTGTTCTAGGAGCCAGTAATGCAAGCTGGATGGATGTGATGTTATGAAGCTGAAGGTTGCCTTGCTCATGCTGAATGACTTCTGAATGTGCTCTCTTTTCACAGAGCAAAGCAAAACATTGTTTGTCAGAGGCCTTTCCGAGGACACCACAGAGGAGACGTTAAGAGAATCGTTTGAAGGCTCAATAAGTGCAAGAATAGTCACAGACAGAGACACTGGATCATCTAAAGGGTGGGTTAAACATCACCTGGGCTAGGTTCAGGTGCTACAGAGCACCTCACTTCAGCTGACCTCTGCAATGCAGGGTGTTTCTCACACTCATGTGGGTGGTTCTATGAAACTGGTAAATAGGGTGGGAGCAGAGAACACACAGCTTTGAGTCCACTGGTGGAGGGCAGCACGTGCTCACTTCTCACCTCTTCTCAATGAGCTCCTTCCTGCCAACAGATCTCCGTGGCAGCTGATGGATTCGCACGAGAAGAAAATTAACTGTACAGTACTGGCAAACTCACAGTGGGGCTCCATCAATTGTGATTAGCCACTGCTGTCCTACAAGTGACACATCCTGTGGGATGCAGAAGTGCTGGTGTTTGATTCCAAAAGGATTTCTGTCAGGAACCTGTAGGTGGGGCTGCAGCTCATGAAATGTAACTCGCTCTTGTAACCTGTTTCCTAGGTTTGGGTTTGTGGACTTCAGCTCTGCAGAAGATGCCAAAGCAGCCAAAGAAGCCATGGAAGATGGAGAGATAGATGGAAACAAAGTGACCCTTGATTTTGCCAAGCCAAAGGGTGACTTTCAGCGTGGTGGTGGATTTGGTGGTCGTGGTGGCAGAGGAGGTGGCCGAGGAGGAAGAGGTGGATTTGGTGGCAGAGGTGGTGGCAGAGGTGGATTTGGAGGTAAGAGGAAGCAAATGCTGCTGTTAGGAGGGGGTGTGCTCCAAAATGAACCCAAAGCCATTCTTGGGGTTACGGTATAGAGCTGCCAGAGAGCATTCTGTCCTGTGCCAGGATGGGTTTGGAAGGGCAGTGGTATAGATATACCACTGCAATGTATTTGTGTGCATGTATATATATAGAATACTGTAATGGTAACTCTGCTTTTTGCAATAATTTTCTTTCTAGGTAGAGGAGGTGGCTTCCGAGGAGGCAGAGGAGGTGGTGGAGATCACAAGCCGCAAGGGAAGAAGATCAAGTTTGAATAAACTTCCCCTTTCCTTTCCTTTCCCTTTTCCTGCTCTCCAAGACTATCTGAAAGGACTCCGGGGGTTTTTATTCTCCTTTCATCTTGGCGGAGCCTTCGGAGGACATTCCAAGAAGCGAAGCAGTACTGTGAGCCACTTGGAAGATAACATTTTCATTTCAAGGAAGAGAGAGCAAGCCATTTTGACTGCTTGCCTGTTCAAATGAACTTTTTAAAACAAAGAGTGATAGATGTGGGAATTTACCCCTTGTCTGTGAGTTGTCTTGAATTTATAATGTTTTACCCATGTACAAATTTTTTTTTTCCTATAAACTTCTGTAGCATTTTTGCTGTAAAAATGCAGAATGTTTTATCATTTGTGCTTTAGCACCCTGTCTTGGACAGATTAAAGGACCTAAACTGGTTCGTGTTACTTCTGTGCCACTAAATGAAGACAGGCTGTGAGAAACAGGCTGTCTGTGGCCTTCTCTCTTTTGGGTTAAGGTCATTGGTGTCATAGCAGCAGCTTCTGTCCTGCTGTGCTCCAGCCTGTGTCAGCTTCCAGCAGTGTATGTGTGCTGTGTTAGCAGGAAGTAGGGGAAAAGAATATGATGGCCAAGGTAAGCTCTGTTACCCCAACCGTTTTTTTTTTTTTTTTGACTGAAGATGCTGTGATGGTGCTTGCTAGCCAGTTGCTTTTCTACTTTTCTTTTTAAACAAAGTAAATCATATCTTGTACTAAGGCCCTGCAGTTCAGTTGCTCTCTCCTACGGGTATTTTCTCTTGTGCTTCATTCCAAATTGTCTCCTCTTGCCCCCAAGTGTGGAGCAAATATATAAACAGGAGTTTGGGCTAAGTGGCTGCTTGTTTGTAACCCAACTCAGGCCTGCTGTCCTTTCTCACACAAGGTCAGACATCAGCCTGGGGATGAAGGCCCCAGTCCTGGTCGCTGGCCAGTTTTTCTAGCCAGGCACAGGGTGCTGCCCTGCAGTGGCAGCTGTTGGCGTACATGGTTTTCCCAGACCAATGGGTGCAGAAAGCAGGGCTGTGTAGCGGAGCCTTCCTGGGCACATGTCCCTTAGTGTCATCTACCCTTGCCCTGGCATTTGGCCCGTGCCAGTGGCCTCTGGCCATGGTCAGACTGTTCCACCCTCCTGGCACACGGCCACTGCTGGGACCTTCCCTGCTGAGCCTCTGCAGCCACTCATGCTGCTGTGGCCATTTCTCCCTGGCTTCCCAGCATCGAGCCTTGCCATTCCCTGTGGCTGAAATTAAACCAGTGGTGTCTGGGGCCGCTTCAGCTGGAGAGCTGTGGGGTTTGTGTGCCGTGGGTCATCGGCCCTGGCCCTTCACCATCGGCCATTTTGGAGCCGCACCCGCGGCCCCGCGGCAAATGGTCGGGGGGGCGGGCGCGGCCGCCAGGGGGCAGCAGCCGCCGTCGGTCCGCGTCGTTCCCGCCGTGCGTGACGGGGCCGCTCCCGAGGGGACTGCGGGGGAGCCTCGGCAGGACCCGCTTCCACAGCGGCACACGGGCCCTACTCCCACTGCCGGACACGTGGCACACCGTGGCGTGTGACAGCGTAGGGTCACACTGGAGAGGGAATTGGCAGGAGTATCCATGAGTGCATCCACTGACCACATGTGTTTTGTCCATGTATATGAAATTTTTGGTGCCCTGGGGAAGCCAGCCCCAGTGACAGATGGCCCAGCCTGCCAAATACGGTATGTCCTGGTCCCCTTTGCTGACCTCTCTGCTCCCCAGCACCGGGAGTGTCTGAGCTGAGTGCCAGCCCTGGAAACGGCCCCTCGGTGCCCAAATGCCAAGGTGAGACCCACAGGTTTCACCTGTGGCTTTCCTCCTCTTCACCCCAGCCAGGTTTGAACCTCATGACCAGGGGTTGTGTTACCCCATGGTGCTGCTTTGGCTGTGCAAGTGAGCAAGGTCTACTGTGGGGAGGTAGCAGGAAAAGAAGGTGCCCATCTCCTTCTGCACAAGGAGAGAGTGCTCAACAAAACCAGTGAGTTTCCAGCCCTGCTGAGGTGGCTTTTGCCACAGAGGTTGACGTGAGAAGCTCCTCCCTGCAAGGTACCAGGAGGATCTGAAGTTTGGTTTGAGATGAAGGTGGAGGAGTGCATGAAAGAGAGAAAATACCCACCAGCCTGGTTACCAGGCCAGGCTCCACAAGGAAGCTGTGCCAACTGGAACAGGGCAGCTACAGTCCCCGGATGCCCATTTCAAGGAGTTAGTTTTGTCACTGTAGCACATTGCCAGGTTTTGCTCCCAGCAGAAACTCACTAGTAATGACACGAGGTGAAGGCTTGTAGGATATTTTCTTCTTCTTTTAACCTTTATTTAGAAACTAGAATAGTCACCAAACTCTACAAGGTTTCTCTGTACAGGTCCCACCAGGTGAAGAACAACACTGAGAGATGTCTGCACACAGCCCTGGCTCACCATACACATTGCTACAGAGAGCGAGAGCTGACCCTGCATCCAGGATAAATGTACAGCCTAAGTACTGTACCTGACATAAATTATGGAGGTATCAATTTGGAAAGTGTTTCTGAACTCACTCCTGCTGGAAGGAGGGAGGGGAGGGGAAAAGGAAAGAGTTGTGTGCTGCCTAAGCCCAAGTGGGTACCAAAAATGCTCTCAGGACTCTGCCCTGCTGCTCCAGGGACCTGATGCATTGTACATCCAGTTTCACAGTATTACCACCAGCTGAGCCATGGGCAGCACTCTTTCTCTTCCTTCTCTTCAAATCTGCATCTCATCTGAGCAGGGCCATTTTAAGAGTGGTGTGGCTTGGCATGTGGGTGCCCTTTTTGACTGGTTTATGCTCATTTTTAGTTTGTTTTCTAACCTGGAAAATGTACTTGAAACAAATGAAACAGGCCTGTTTCCAAAACACATTAAGAAATTAAGAGAAAGGGGGAAAAAAAAGGCACTGCACAGGGGGACCTTTGAGGTAGTAAAATTTTTCTCCTTTCAATGTCTGGCACCAGAGAGGGAGAGGGAGTAAGGGCATCTGTGCCCATGTTTTGCTGTGCGTGGTCAGGGCCATGGATGTGGCTGTGTGTGTCCAGCCCCTGCAGGGATATCTGGGCATGCCAGCCCTACACACAGGGACATCTGTGCGTGTAGAGCCTGTGCCTGGGAGCACGTGTGTGAGCATGTGTGGCTTTGCACATTCCTGTGGCCTTTGCTCATGCCTACAGTCAGTGGCTGGAGAGCATCCGTGGGGTGGTTTCCACCAAAGCAGCCAGCCCAGGGCTCCCCTCAAGAGCTCGTGGCCCTTGCAAAGAAAAAAGGCCATGTCTTGTGACACCATTCCCTGTCATGCTCCTGCATCTCAGCCTGTAGAATAAATACTGCAGTAACCCTGAAAGGAGCAGACATGTGAAACACCGGCATTCCTTCACTTTGTCCCCTTGGACCCTGCTTCTCATGCCAGAGCAGGACCAATGTCCCCAGTCTACCCTGGAGCATCAGAGTTGCTGACAAACCACAGCAGCCACACACAGAGCCCTCGGGACTGCTGTCTCCCTGCAAGGCAAAGCCATGAAGGCAGTTGTGCAGCATGGAGAGGGTCTCCCCACAGCACCCCTGGGATGCCCAGGAAGTAGGGTCCCAGAAGTGACAAATCCCTGGGGCACTCTAAGGGGGGCCACCAGTTTTCTCCACCTCTTCCTTGGCCACAGGCAAGGGCAGCTGGCCTAGTCTCTTTCCTGCCAGGAGGAGCAAATCCCTGAGGAATTTCAGCTGGGTGCATTCCTCTGAGAACACATGTGGTAAGGCTGCAGAGAGGCTGGGGAACCAGACACAGCCCAGGCTGGTGCTGGGAGCCACCGTTGCCTGGGACCCTCTAACAGGCACAAGGACCCCAGTCCCCCAGCTGCCAGGCTCAAACCCTAATGGGGACTCAGGGCTGTTGAGGGCCAGCCTCAGAGAAGAGCCCCTTTCCCCAGCTGCATATGGGGACACAGAGGACTTTGGTGGGGGTGAACCCAATGCACACAGATCAATGTTACCAAAACCTTGCATGGAGGAGAAATTTGAGATAACAAATAAAATCCCATGAGTTTTGAGTCAGGAGGGGCCGATGCACTTGTAATTGTCTGAACTCCCTTGGAGCAGCTTCTCTGGATAGCCAGACCCTGAACATCTCCAAAAAATGCCAGTGCCACATCCCTTCCTGCCTCCCTCCATTCCTCCACTCATCATGCTGCTGTGGAGAAGGTACCTAAAGCAGAGCACAAACCTCTTTGTCCTCTCTCCATTTTGTGCTAGACTTGTCGTGTTTTGTTGTTTTTTTTCTCTTTTTCAGCAACCCCCAACCCAGCTGGAGATAAGTGAACCACAGTACAGTACAGGAACAAACCCTGCCCGTGAGCGCAGCGTCTCTGCCCTCCTCACCCCGGAGGGCAGTGCCCCTGAAGGATTTGTGTGCCACCAACGGAGGCTCACCCCACCCCAGAGCAGGGATCAGTTGTCCCAGCTCCTGCAGTCCCAGCTCTCCAGAGAGACTGAGCTAAAGGACATTGAGTTTTCTTGAGCATGTCAAGTTACTGTGGACCAAGTCCCACATTTGGAGCAACTCTGGAGGCAGCAGTTTATGAACCACCAACATACTCCGGTAAAAACACGGCTCCTTGTTCATCTTGCTGTTCTTGTTTTTCACAATGCCAAAAGTTTTGAAGCCCTCGTGCCCAACAGGTGACACTTTAAGGACCTCCAAGCACATCCCTAGGAAGACGTCATCGATGGGGTACAGCTCCAGTGTCTCTGAAGCCTTATGTAGCCTCTTGGCCAGGGCTCCATCCATGATGAAGCCCCCACCCCCTGCATAGGGGGGGTAGATGTTTTTGTTGTAGAGGGCACTGGGGATGTAGTACTTGTTCTCCTTCTTACGGATTGGCCTGGCCCTGTAGAGGACATCCCCCACAAAGAGGTCCTCTCCCTCCTTCTTGTCCTCCAGGAACTCCAGGATATTGCTGGGACTCACAAACACATCGTCGTCGCCTTTGAAGATGAAGCGGACGTTGTCACAGTAGATGTCGACCCACTTCAGGAAATGGACCTCTTTGAGGGTGAGGTTGAAGAAGCTGTCCAGGAAATCCCACTGCAAGATGTCCCCATAGATGTGGTTCTCATAATCTAGCAGTTTCTGGTGGTTGAATCTCTCCTCCTCCTTGGAGGCGGTGCCCAGCAAGAACAGTGTCCTGATCCTCTTGCCCTCCACCTCCTTCTCTTGGCCCCAGGTCCTCCGGATGGCCTCGCGGCGGTCGTGCTGTGTGATGATGGATTTGACCACAATGAGCAGGTAGACATCCCCGCTGCACTTCTCTGGGTGGTTGATCAGCATGGGGAAGTAGCGGCAGTGCCGATAGAGCAGGAACTGCTGGAAGTTGGGCTCCAGCCCTTTGAACCAATCCACCTTGCTGAAGTTCTGGTTGGCTGAGCAGTTGGTAGTGGTGACATCCCAGGATTTTGTTTGCTTTGCTGTCACGCTCTCCTCCTTCACAGGAGCTTTCTCCTTCTTGGTCTTCCAGAAAGTGCTGCTGATGGAGAAGGTGTTGTCTCTCTTCTGTGATTTCAAGGGCTCTGAAGGGGGCAGTTCTTTCTGCTGCTGGCCCTGCATGAACTGGTTTGGGGCCATTCCACGCTGCAGCACTGTCACTGTAATGATCAGCAAGAAGGAGAGACAAACTGTTTTGTAGATGGTCTTCTTCCTAAAGGGAAGAGACAAGGGGTTAAGGAGAAGAATATACAGGCTTAAAGAGGCTTGTCTGCAAAAGCACTTCCTTGAGAGGTCATAGGATGCTCATAATCTGTGTTCCACCACCTTTTGAGGAGGAGAAACCTTGTGGGAAGAGCTGCAGGACACCTCAATGCATACTCTTCTCAGCTGCATCTTGCTTGTGGGTTGGCTTTGGGGCCACACTTAACTGTAGGGACAGGCACAAGGTATGTGGGGGCGCTTGCAGTGTCATCTAGTAACCCCAGTGCTAAGATCAGAGAAGGGTTCACAGGAAAGATGAAAATGGGCTGAGAGAGACGTCAGGGTAAGAGTTTCAGCAAGGCAGCTGTTTCAGAAGAAAGTCCCAAAGGAAACTGCTGTTTCAGCCATCTGAAAATTGTAGTTTAGGACAAGGGTAGGAGGGAATTGTCTTTTCCACAGAAGCCTTAG
This sequence comes from Ploceus nigricollis, assembly GCA_013399945.1. Lineage (NCBI taxonomy): Eukaryota > Metazoa > Chordata > Aves > Passeriformes > Ploceidae > Ploceus > Ploceus nigricollis. The sequence continues at coordinate 116,413 of VXBC01003876.1, read as the reverse complement.
CTCCAGGACAGACATACTGTCCATGGCCTAGACTGGTATCACAGGTTACAGAGCACTGAGAAACCAGAGCTGGGAAGACCACAAGAGTCAACATGAAACTAGCATTGCTGTTTCATTTCAAAATGGCACATCGGGACAAAAAAAGAAAGCCATTTGAGTGAAATTTCACGGTTCAGTGGGAAAAAGACATCCCTAAACCTACAACCACCTTGGGGACCAGTATTTTAGGATGCACTCCTGGGAATTTTGGCAGCTCTTGGGTCCCATTGCTTCCTTTGTGGTGATAAGGAGCAGTGGATACAGGGCAGATTGGGTGGGCAGATTTTCCCAGCCTGTGACAAACCAGGTGTCTACATGTCCAGGGTGTGCAGGACATAAGTAGATCAAACCCAGTTCTTCCTGGGACCATCCTGCTGCTCTCCTCTGCTGCAGACCTATAGCCCTGGGAAGCTGCTGGCTCATGGGACAAACCCTGAATGGAGTTCATGGGGAGCTTGAGCGGGATCCTCCTGAGGTCCTTGGGACTGCAGGAAGGCTGCACTTGGAGATTATTGATGCACAATTCCTCCCCAGCCTGCTTTTCCACTCAGCTAAAGGTGGGTTTCTCATCCCACTGCCACAGAGGAGGGGAACTGCCCTCTCTGCCCAGCTGCACAATGTAGCTCCTGAGCACTCAGCTTCCCTCCGCAGCTTGCACATCTGCACCAACTTCCTCCTGCCTCAGTCCTGCATGTTCCAGCCACCTTGGGCCATCTCCTTGTGCAGATGAGCACTGGGTATGGGAAGATGGCAACTGAGCTCCTTGTCTCCACTCCCAACAGCTTCCCAAGGGCAGCCCCATCTCTGTCTGCTCTGACACAAGGTGCTTGGTAGTCCCTGGACCCCTTTTTCCTGCCAATGGGTTGTGGAGCTGATGGAGACAGATGTAGCACTGGTCTTGGGATGCCCCTGTACCTGTCCTTTTCATGTCAGAAGCACATCCCAGCCTGAGTGACACCCACTGGGACAGCCCTCAGCCCCCTGCTCCTGTCAGAGACAGAAAAATCCAGAATCATCTCTAGCAGGCAGATGGCACCTTCACTTCAGGACAGTCCAGAGAAGGAGCTTGGGGCTGAAATCTGAAACATTTAACCCAAGTCTTTTCCAGATAGACAAAAACCCCCAAAAATCCGTGAAACTCTCCTAGACCTGGGGACTGCATTGTGATCAGAACCACCGTGAAGCTGCACTAAAACACCTGCTTGGTGGGACACCCCATAGGTCATCAGACTCCCCAGGGCAGGAGACAACACTGTGCTAGGGGATTCCACTCACCCTGAAATGCAGCAATCCCAGATGGGAACCAGGAGCTTTCAGGAGCTCCTGTCTCTGGCTTCGCTCTGAAGCACAAAGAACTTTTGAGCTCAACATTGTCGTGGGAAAACTGTGATCACTAGTGTGGACTGTGGGAGCTAGCGTGGAAATAAGTAATTAAGGATAAATGGATAGATATTCCTCATCTGGTTTTATATGTGGCCACTCATCTGAGACTGATGAGGGAGCAGTTCTGATTAGATCTCACCATTCCCTTAACCCTCTCCAGCCCTGCCTGCACAGCTTTGAGCTTATTCTTACAAACCCTTCAGTTCCAATACAACTTTACTCCAAGCACAGCCAAGCAATGTTTAAAACCTCTCATCCATACCTGGCACTGCTGCAGAAATAACCCCTGTCAGCCCTGTATAGTAATTTCATTTGTATCAATCCCATCCCATCCTGTCCTGTCCCACCACATTCTTACACTCCCCGCCACCCAAGGACAACAAGCGATAAAATACTCAGCCTGAAGGACAGCCACAGGTTCCCCAGAAGCCAAAGGGCAGGGAATTACTGATACAAATTTTAACAATTTGCATAGGTAGGGCTGTCACTAACTGGCACAGATGGTCCCAGCCTTGGCAGACTCTGCCTAACAGTGCATGGGTGCACTGACTCCCATTACTCTCCTTGGGACAGAAGGTTCTGACCCACGGCTGAGGGGACAACTCCAGCTTTTATTAAGAGGTGGAGCATCAAGTGGCCTGCGTGTGTTTATAGGTGAGGTGTTGCACAATAGCACAGAAACTTATTCCTCCTTCCTTCAGTGGACCATGTTTCCCAGTTCTCACCAGTGCAATTCCTGCTTTGTTATAAGAACCTACTGGTTCTTGTTACAAGAACCTACTGGTCTGATTGCAAACCACAGGGTCCCACCAGGTCCAGCAGAAACCAGGAGGCCCACAGCCACCTCTGCCCTGCAGAAACCCTGTCCCTGCACTGCCAGGAAAGCGGCGGGGACTGGGAGGACCCTGAGCCACAACCGCAGGTAATTCCCATATCAAACCAAGGATTTGGGGGACAAAAGAGCGACAGTTGTTTGTGCATCCTTTCGAGTCACGAGCCTTTCTGCTCTGTGGTCTCCTCAGCTGGGAAATACTTTCGGTACAGGTGAAAAAGTAACTCCTGCTTTCTGGGGATGCATTGGCAAGGGAGGTGCTTTGGGTTTGTTGCCATCTCAGAGAAGTCACCCTGCCAAGCCCCAGAACCCTTTTTTGGGGCACAGCCCCCAGCCAGTCCTCATAGTGTTGGGAGTTGGGGACACCCAGCACTGCAGAGTCCAAGCGTGGCAGCCATGGCGGGGGGAGGGCTGGCATGCGTGCCAGTCAGGTCTGTCTGCCCCAACTGCTGGTGTTGGTGCCATCCAGAGAGCTTTGAAAAGGTCTTCACACGCTCCTCCTCTTCCCTTTTATCCACCAAGGAAACTTCAAAAGCCTCCCTGTGAGATGGGTGCACCACCAGGCAGTTAAACATAAACTCCAAATTAGAAGTGGGCAGTATCCCTTTCAAGCGTTGATGCTCAAGGGCAGATGAGGCTCCGGGGGACAGGGGCTCTCTATCCCTATCCCATTCACTTTGGATTCACTTGAAAACCTCTTTGATCCGCCAGCGCTATCTATTTATATGATAGGGGCTTTTGCTGGCCCCTCAATTAGACCGAGTCACTGGAGGCACCGCCAGTATAGAGTCCTGTCTGTTGGCAGTGCCAAGGATTTGGAGAGGGGATCTTATAGAGGGACGGATGCTGGGCAGAAAGAACCCAAACGTCCCCAGAAGTAGCCTGTGCAATACCTGGATGCAAGCACCAAGTGGGGCCACAGCTCGCCATGGGGGTGCCCGGAGACGCGTCCCCTCCTCATAAAAGCCGTCTGGTTTAAGTACAAGGCCGTAAAAACCCTCTTCTGGGGAAGAGGCAAGAGCCGAACCCCCGGGGTATCGCCCCCGACGAGGGCATCTGCCCCCAGGCTGGCGCTGCCGTGGGACGGGACTCCACCGGGCAGGGCTGGAGGCCCTGCTGTCCCCAGCCCCTCCACACAAACCAGCTCTTTTCAGGGAAAAGCTGGGAAAGGCATCCCCATGGACTGGGGGGCACCAACCGGCCGCCCCTGCCCGTTGCCCCCATCCTGCCTCCCGCCGGGCCGGAGCTCCGGTGCCCCGGGATGGAAAAAATTTGTGTCGTGAGCGGACCCCCGAGAGCCTTCTCGGGGGTACCGCGGCCAGCGAGATCCCGCCTGGGAGTCCCGCAGAGCCGCGGCAGCCGGAGGGTCGCTCCTGGGATGGGGACAGACGGACAGGGGACAAATGACAAACTCCGTCCTTAGTCGCTTCCGCATGCCCACCGTCCCCACCAGAGCTGCCCTTCCCCGGCCAGCCACCCCCGGGGCGACTCTCGAGAGGGACCCGGTGGGGAGGGGTCCTCGCAGTCCCCCGGCTCCGGGCAGGACGCAGCGTCGGGACGGCGGTGCCGGGCAGCGGGAACGGAGGACACGGGACGGCAGANCACCAGGATCTGGGAACTCGGAGGCGTCCTAGTCCGGCTTCTCGTGTACTGTGCCCTCTCTAGGGTGCATTAGCTCTGCCCCAGAGTCTTTAATGCGCCTCCTGGGATACCCACCTCTCCTGGGACCCACCCTTCCCCCACGACCCACATCTCACTCAAGGTCCACACCTTGTCAAGGACCAATACTCTGCCCAGGACTCCAGTCTCACCCAGGCATCCATGCTCTGCCCAGGACTCACATATTTCCTGGGACCCACAGCACACCTGGGGGTGTGGGGAGTTGACGGGGAGTTGCTGCAACAGGAAGGTGCCTGCTCAGGATGCTGGGACCTCTCATGGGTCAAATTTCCAATAGCATTACAGCCAGGTGAGGGGTCCTTTCAAACTGTTCCTTCAGCCCTGGTTCGGATGCAGTTTCACCAGCATTCCTGCTACAGCCGTACCAGCATGGGACATCCCATTGCCCATTAAGAAGCAGATTAAAGACTTTCCTTTCCTTTTAAATGTAACATTTCAGTTGCAGGTCTTTTTCAGCCATAAAAATCAGTCCTTCTAATTTCTGATATTTCCCCTTTTTGTCACCCTCCCAATCCCACCAGCTGCTTATGTCTGCCATGAAGCCAGGCTGGGAAGCCTGCAGGAAATTTGCAATATTTCCTTTCCTGTCCAGCAGAGATATCCCAGTCCCTTTCTGAACAGTTCCTCTGCATTTTTAATTATTAGGGTCAGGGTCTCCTAAAGCTCTCACAACCCCCTGGACACACTGAGCTTCTCATGGGAAAGGTTCTTCTTTCAAAGACTGGACATGTAGAGGGACCCACACAACCTCTGCTACTCAAACAGCACCAAGAAAACTCCATGTCCAGCACAGCTGGGGAGGAAGATTGCATTGCTTTCTCCAGATCTGTTTTTCCTTATCTCAGCTTATCGCTTTCCCATGTGCCCTGCAGCTCTGTGTCCTGGGGCCTGTGAAAGCTCCCCAGGAAACAATGCCCAAACAGGCTGCACCAGCTCTACAGCATCCCATGTCCTTATCATCACCAAAAGTCCATACATACCTTTCCTGATTCCTTTTTAGCCTGTTCCCAGTGTCTGTAGGAAAGTTTGTATTTGCTGCACTCATGGCCCCAAGAAAATCATGGCCATGAGATTCACTCAGCATCAGCTTGACCAGAACAGGCTGTGAGAAGGACCCACCTCATCCCTGCAGCACAAGGGATGGTAGGTGCATGCCAGCCCATGGCTGGGAGTTCACCCCACTCTGCAGAGAGGGGCTCACAGTGGAGGAGGACCCCACTGGAGAATGGCCCTTGCACAAACAGGCACAAAGGGATGTGAACAGGAAAGCCCTGAGAGCACAACAACCATTTCATCCCTGCAATTTGCCCTGGGACCATGATGGGGACAGGGATGGCAACATCCACTCATGGGGAGCTGCAGTAAATCCCAGACCACAGCCCCGGGGTGACTGCTGCCATTCCAGGGCACCCAGCAGCTGTGGGTGTGTGACAGTCTCCCGGGGCTCTGTGGGTGCCCCAGCAGCAGCACATCCAGCCGGCAGGCGCAGGGCTGGCTCTGGTGCAGCCTGAGGGCTGTGCTGCTCCGGAGTGGAGGTGGCACTGCTGCAGGGTGAGGAGGGCTCCTGGCAGCCTGGGGCAGGGAGCTGTGCCAGCCCTGCTCCCAGTGTCCCGCCTCTCCAACGGCTACTTCCGTGCAGGAAAGGACTTCCCGGATGATTCCATGATGCTGTGCAGAGTTTTGGCTCAAATAACCCCCTACCTCCCCCTGTGTGGGAAAAAGATGCACATCCCACTGTAGGCCTGGGGTGTGAGGGCCGCACAAAGCTTTACCTCTGATAATCATTAAAGGCTCAAATCCTGTCAGGTCTGGGGCTTCTGATGCCTGGGATAAACACAGTCCTGGGCATCCCTGGCACCACCAGCTCCTGTTTCAAGGATGAACCTGGAAATGAAGCAGAATTGTTTATGATTTTTTTCATCGTTACATAGAAAAGTTTAGGACAAAACCAAGTTTTCAGCTCTTCAGATTCACCCTGGGAAAGCAGAAAAGCAGCAGGAAGAACAAAATCCAACTGAAAGCATGTTTCTTTAAAAAAGTCTTACTCCACACACATTCCCTTTGCCTCTTTCCAGCACCCAGCAAGAACAGGTTTCACATGAGCAGCTACAATCACTCTGCTGAGAATGAAACATGAAAAAGAAACCTGAATATTTTTATTCACCCCAGCAGACTCTGCCAGCAGCATATCCCTGCCATTCCTGCCTAGCCCTGCCTTCAGCAAAGCAGCTGAATCTGTAGCCTTGCCCCTCCTTCTCTGCAGCACCCATACCTGTATTTCTTAGGTCTGAGCCATTAGACTGAAATTTGGAGGCACCAGGTGCCTTCTTGGCACTGTGGGCAGAGCTGCAGATTTCTGGATAAGTGCTCTTGGGTGGCAGATGCTGCTTGAGCATGGGAAAGCTGAGTTCCTCTGCCTTGCACAACACCAGTGAAATTTGAGGTGTGCCAGGCCACTGCAGCCCTGGGAGGGCTGGCAGGGCACCTGTGAGGAACAGCTTTGGACACGCTGTCATTGCATTGGGCGGGGATGTAGAGGGGAAGGCAATGCGTGGATCTTCCTGGGTGACACCTCAGTGACAGCCAGGGTGACACCAGCTCCTGCTGGCAGCAGCCATCTCCACATCTGATGGCTCCTGCAACCCATTTGGAGAGAGCCAGTCCCGGTGCCACACACTCACCCCCCACCCAAGCATTATCCCAGTTGGTGGCACTGCCGGAGATGGGGAGGGGCAACCTGTGGGGACAACGAGGCTTTGGAGCTGGCATCAAGCAGGGCTCCAGGACATTGTCTGGGTTAAGGGAAAGGACAAGGACTGGGGTGATGCCCAAGTGGCTCATTTAGATGTTCTCAAAGCTAACCACAATGCTTTTTTTGTTTCAAGAATCCTCTTTTAATTTCAAAGTGGACCTGAACTAAAATGTTTTATTAAAAAAAAATAGTACAAAGAAAAGAAATAAGTGAGCTTTTTAAATGAAGTTTATGTAATCCCAGAAGACTGGCTAGTGGCAGATTGACCTAGCCAGTGTTTTCCCACTGATGGTTTGGAATTTGTTTCACTGGGGAAAGCTGCACTGGTTTCTTTGATATGGGTTTTTTTTTTGGTGTGTGTGTGAGTGTTGTTTTCTGATTTATTTTCATTCCAGCAAATTATACATACACAGAAAAAACTCTCACTTCTTCTTCCAGGAACTCTCACACCTCCTGACCACTTGTGCCAACACTGTGGTCCCTGGGCTGGGTTTCCCACACAAGCCAAGGTCCCTTTGCCCTGCGGAGACACGCAAACCAGCCCTCTCCTCCCCAGACCTCTGAGTGCCTGGAGCAGGACCAAGGGCTCAGCCTGACCCGAGATCAGCTGCTCAGGGTGGTCACACTTTTAGGTTTTTCTTTGTTAAACCACTCACCTGTGGTGTACCCTGGAGCAGGGAGGGAGGTCAAGGCTGCAATTTGTTTGGCTGAGCCAGACTCGCACCACATCAAGACTTTGCACACACTCAGGAGCAAACATCCTGGATGTGATAGGACAGGGAATGTTCCTTTCTCCTTCCATGTTTGTTTTCTAAGCACCTTTCATGATGCTGTGGTAAAGAGCAACCCTGTGAGACTCGCCCATCACTGTGGCTCTCACGTGGGACACTGGGAGCTGTTATTGGGACCAGCTCTGCCTTCGTCCCAGGGAAGGTTCCCCAGGCAGTTGGGATCAATTATTAACCTGATTTATTGCTGCGTCTTGGAAGGTGGAGCAGACGTCATGGACTGACCAGTCTGACGTGGGACACCAGGAAAGGCATCCGCCCCCACAGAAAGCTCCCTCTGCTTGCCCATGCTAACAGGGCCATAAACCAGACCCCGGGCGGGGTGAGTTATTTTACTCATTAACCCCAGGGCCCCGTGGTTGTTTCCATCCCAGCGCCTCTGCCAGAGCAGGACCATGCTGGCACCCAGGATGTAGGAGGAGGTTTTCTGCCTTCCCACAGCCAGCTGCTCCATCCCACTCCATTGGCCTCGGCATCTCGCACATGGAAACACTGGGGCTGCCAAACACCTGGAGCCACAGCTGAAAGCCACACCCTCTGTCCTGCCTGGAATCAAACACTCTGGGATTTGCATGATTTCTTCCAAAAATAGGGGAGGAGTGTAAGTTGCTTCGCAGGGTGATGGCTGCTGTGGGATCCAGGGGGGGCTGGCAGGGAAGCCCTCTCCTGGTCATTGTGCCAGGAGCCACAGGAGCACGGCAGGGGGAAGCACTCTGCAAACCTGGGTGAGCAAATCCCAGGTCCAGACCCACCCAAGGGTTTCTGTCCTTGGGCTTCCCCTTCCTCATTTTCCCCAGTGAAAAGGCCCCCTCCAGCCTCATGGCTGCTGCCCAGTGAGGATGCAGCCTTCTCTTCCCATGGGATTTAAACCCCTGGGACACCTGGGTGTCCTGGGGAGCCCTGTGTGACTGTGCTGTTGCTTTAAAGCAGCAGCTGGATCCAGCTGTGACTGCAAGTAACCCTCACCGCAGCCTGGCCCAGGCCTTTTATGCATTTTCCAGTGGTTCCAGAGGCGCTTGGCGGCAGCGCGCAGGGGAAACCGGACTCACTGGCTGCTGGTGAGCAGAATGGGAGGGGAAAGGGAAAACATTTCCCTTCCCAGAGGAGCAGGGGGAGCCCAGTGCTGCAGCCTGGGCAGCGGGCACAGAGGAGGCAGGCTCTGGGGTATGATGCAAACAGCCTGAGGCTGGGCACAGTGAGACACAGGCCCCGGCTTGTCTCTCCCAGCTCAGTGTGCCCCAGCGAGAGGTGCTGACCCCAGCGTGCCTCAGTTGCCCTTATGCAGAAAGCCCCAGGGTCTGGGTTTTTCCTGGTAACCTGTGGTAGGATGGCATCCAGGCACTGAAAAAAACAAGACCATGAGGACATAAGATGGAGAAATCTTAGGGGACGTGAATGTGGGGTTTGAGGTGGGAGACACTCTCATGCTGCCCAAACCCAGAAAGGAAGGAGGATGGGGTGCTTGGCCTTGGGAAGGGAAAGACCTGTCCTGGTGCTGAAGGACGGTCATTTCCATCCTGGACCCTCCAAAGAGGTGGAGAAAAGGAAATCAGGAGTGTTAGGAAAGCAATGTAATGCCAGCAGTGAAATCAGGAGCCCTGCCTGTAGAGATGCTCCTGCCCATCGCAGGGACCATGGACCTGGGCCTGTCCTGCCCAGGCCTTGCCACCCTGACTGTTCTGCCACGCCAGCTATGGGCACAGTCTGAAGGTAAAGCCCTGGTTGGGCATCACCCCATGGAGCCCCTCTCCCAGCTCCATTCTGGGAAGAGCTGGGCTCCAGGTGCCAGCACAGCCCCGGGAAGCTGTGCTGCCTGGGGACTGGCACGGGCCCAGAAGCCATGAGCTGCAAGGAGACGTGTTTTCCGTTGGGCAGGAGAGCACTCGCGACGTCTCTCATGAGTCAGATGGAAAGGACGGCTCAGGAGTCACCTGAGCCCGGCGGCTGCCTGCCCACGGCCCCTCTCCAGCCCAAGTGGAAAAACATACAGCCCCATGCATGCCTGCTGAGACCCTGAGCTCTGAACGAGCCCCCTCCTAGGCTGGCAGATGCAGAAATGCTCACATTAGCCTTTTTTGGCCAAATTGGTTTAGGAGAGAGGCAGAGACAACTCAGACGTCCCTGGCTCTGTGGCTCTGCTCAGCATTAATCATCACGCTGCTGCTGCTCGGTGCCAAAACCTGGGCTCTGCTACAGCCACTGGTGGATCTGTCTCCAGCAAGAGACAGAGAGAGGGAGAAGGAGGGCATGTGGAGTGCAGACTTCCCCTCTTTGGCTGGGGCTACTGGACTGAAGCCATGGCAAAGCTCCCTGCATGCACATGGAGGGAGGGCAGCACCCGCAGTGCCACCCCTGGGCAGGCACCCGCCGGGCTCAGGGGATGGCCCTTGCATGGGCACTGCTCCCCAGCCCAGCTCAGGGAGCTGGTGGGAGAGGTGACAACAGCAATTTGCTAGCCTGGGAGTAGCTGAGACATAAGAGAGCCCTCTGGAGAGGAGAAGAGAGTCGGCACACCCAGACACATTCCTGAGGTTTGGTTTCCATGGTGGGATGTTCACCCGACGGTGAAGTCATTCTATGCTGTGAGCTGAGATGGCCAGTGAGTTAATGCATGGATCCAGCTCCTTCCCTGATCCACAGCAGACGCAGCCACAGCCCCGTGCCATCCGTTGGGCTGACGGTTCTCACGTGGCTCTGGCATTTCCAGTGTCTTGGTGCAGGGAGGCTCCAGACACCGCTGCTGGGTTGATCCCTGCCTCACCATGGGAAACCAGCTCCTGCACAGGGTGGAGGACAAAGTGATGGCTCTCCTGGGTCCTTCCAGCCCATTTGTATCATCATGCTGTGCTCCCCATCGTGGTTTACTTTCCCTTCATCCTCCTGCTGTCACTGGTGACAACAGGACAGAAAGGCACCGCCCTAAGAGGTCACTCAAGCAGGGCCAAAGCTTTGAGGATCTGCCCAACACTAGAAGAGGTTGGGGAGGATAGAGAGCTGGGCATCATGGAAGGAGCAGGATGGAAAGCCTATCAGTCCTTGGGGCGAGGTGGCAGGGACACTCCCTGGCACAAGCAGCTCATGGTGCCAACACCGAGCACGTGGCTGCAGAGTTCAGCGATGGGGCTCCACAGATCAACAAACCAGAGGTGTGGTGGGTGAACTAGCCCTGAAATGTCAGCCAGCAAGTTGACAGGATTATTCCCAGCCTCTGGGATGGTTTTCTGCACGTCTGGAGGCACAGGGATGTGGCCAGGCTGCCCAGAGCCATCAGCTGCCATTTACTCACTCTGCTTTTGGGCCATGGCTATTTGTGCTAAAGGGAAATATCAAAGTCTGACTTTTCATCAAAGTTCAACTCCCTCACAGTCCAGTCAGCTAAATTCTCATTAAAAAGCATATCCCCTCAGGATGCATCTCCTGATCAATCATCACTGCAAGGGCCTTCTGCACACTCTCTGCACCAGTGGTCCCCTCCTGCTGTCCCCAGCAACTGTGGGCTCCAGGACAGGGGCAAGCTGAACCCCAAGGGGCATCTACTCTGTCTTACGTGAACACATGATACCTCTGGAAGACAGCAGGACATGCCTAATCCTCAGATACATCATGGGGGACCTCTCTGGGTGGTAGCACCACCATGTGCAGAGCTGTTTGCTTTTGAGACAAAACCAGACCTTCCCATACATGCTTACATCTAATTTAAACCAGAAATCCCTCCCTGCTTCTCATCTCACATGCAGCCAGGCACAGAGGTCCTAACTGGGACCACCAGGAAGCCACTCTCCCTTTGGGACTGCCCAGAGCTATGAGCAATGTTGCCTGCTCCAGAAGTGACAAGCCACCTCCTGGCTCTGCCACTGCAAGTGACATCCCTGGGGCCCAGGAGTTGATGCTGGGGATGTGTAAGGTGCTGGCACAGCCCGGCAGCCGCCTGGGTGTGTGTCAGCCAGACCGGGAAGTGCACAGCCGAACTGAGCCAAAGAAAACCGGCAGCTCCAGGGATGTTTTACACCAGCCAGGATGGAGCCCCAGCCCTGCAAGCCAGTGCTCGGGGCACCGAAATGTGACACAAGACAGCTCCCTATCTCAATGACCCCAAGGATCTTTCCAGGGCTTTCCCAGCCCTTCCCCAGGCTTTGTTTGACACCCAAAGTCACATGAAAGTCCAGTGATGGGTGCAGACAGACCCAGCCTTCACTGCCCCCTTCCTGTTCTCATCCCTGACCCCTCGCAGACACCCAGGTGTGATGCAAGGCTCCCTCAAATTCCTCCACCTCTGGAAACCTCCTTCAGCCTCCCTCCTTCCTCGGGCCCTTCTGCCTCCACTCCACGCTAATGAGATCCATTTCGCCACCTTTCCCTGGGAAGCCGGCCCCTCCTGCGGCAGCGCTCCGCTGCCCTCCTCGCCGGCTCCCAGCTGCCCTCCGGCCCGGGTGAGTCACGCTCGGCACACACTGAGCCCTTTCAGAGCCCTCGGCCTCGAACACTGTCCCACTCTTCCCAGCGCCGGCGGGCCGACCCCCCCCAGCTGCCGGCACAGGCTCCTGGCCAAAGGGACACATCCCCGCCCGCCCTGAGAGAGCGGCTTTCATGGCCGGGAAGCCAAAGAGCTTCCCGGAGTAATCGGGGCCAGGATGAGGCACAGGCAAGAGCTCGACCGAACGGGATGGACACACAGACCGGGTCGCTTTGAGCAACGGCCAGCAGTTAAAAAAATAAATAGATGTATTTGAGAAGAATTAGGTTTACAAGCTTCTAATGTGACCATTCTTGGCTTGGATAGATGAAACCTGTCAGGAATCTTTTCCTCCTTTCTGCCTTCACCAAACTTCCTCTGACCAACAGCAGGGCTCTGTCTGTGCAGGGATGGGGCCAGAGAAGGGGCTCCTCTGTTGCCCAGCTCCCAAACTAGCAGGGGCGTGGGCACCACCATCCAAACCGCCCCCTCACCTGAAAACTTTGCAGAGTCCTCCATTAGAGGAGCTGCTGGAAAAGCCACTTGCACTTTCTCAGGGCTGGAGCCACACTGTCTGCAGGGCAGCACCAACCCCTGCACTGCACTGGGCCCTACTTGTGCAAGGGGACGTGCTGGCCGTCCCCAGAGTCTTGTGTCTAATGGCCAGGGGTGAAGTGCTGGAACCTGGGAAAGTCCATGCATGGAGTTGTAGAGGAGGGTGGTGCTCAGGTGTACCCCAAAAGGAGCCTTACCAACCTGCCAGAGCCTAACATCAGGGCTTTTCAGCTGCTGCAGCCTCTCCAGCAAGGCATGCATGCCTCAAGGGACACAAAGAGCAAGATGAACTCTTGTGACCCTGAGTGACACAGTGGGGATGTGCACGAACACAGCAGCAACCTCCAGGCATGAGACTGCAGGAGCATCTTCTGCCTCTTTCCTTCCTGCCTCTTGCTGTGTTTTTCACCTGTCATTTTCTGCTCAGTTTGCCAGAATGCCCAAAATACCTGACAAAACAGTTTCCTCTGTCTGTCCAGGGAGATCACCTTTACCACAGCTCCCAGTGCAGACTGGACAAAGGGGACAAAGGGGTCTCACTCACCCTCACTCCGTGGGCACTGTGTCAGGGTCACCAGTGTAGCTGAAGCTATGCTGCTTTACACCTGTGGATCATTTGGACCTGCACCAAGCTCAGCTCTGGGCTTGGGAACAGGGCTAATGGGAAAAACCTACAACCCTGACTGTGCTACACTGCAAGAGGCAGCTGAACAGGCTCAAGAGGAATCTCCACCAGGAGTTTGCTACTGACTGCCTGACAAAACTCTGCTCTTGCCCAGGCATTTCTCCTTGGAGGGTTTATTTGTCCTCTTCCACAAGTACGGCCAGAGAGGAGAAATCTCAAAATCTTGGTGGGAGGAATGTGGTAGCTGAAGGGCTGAGATGTGCATCACAGCCACCCTCCCCTCTGGACACTCGCCAGGTTTCGGTAGCAGTGAAGTCCCTCTTCAGCTCCTGAAATGAAACTGCAAATGAAATCACTGCAACAAATGAGTGAGTTTTATAAGCCTGGAAAGAGGCATGAGATTTTGCAAGCTGTGCTTAACCTGTGAAAGGTCACCTGGAAACTGCACTCCTGGCTGTGTGGGTGAAGCTGTGTGTGTGGACACCAGCAGCAGCTGCCCCAGGGGAAGGACGTGTCTTGTCACCAGACCCTGCACGATGCAGTGGTGAGCACAGCCCACAGACTCAAACTGCCTTGGAGCAGGGAGCAAGTGCCACTGCATCAGGCTGCAGAAACCCTTTCCGCTCCTTCTCTCCTCAGTTATCCTTCCAACATTGCCTGGTTTTGTTAAGGAGGAGGGGGATGGACCCTATGAACCCCTTAGCACAGTCTAAGGAGTGTGTGGGGAGGACAAGACCCAGCTTTCAGGGCAATGGTAGCTGTGCCAGATATTATGATGCTGAAGGAGGGTGGTGGCAGCCACGGGGGACAGTTCATGGATGAAGTTTAAATATATACAGAGCCCTGAGATTCCTGGAGCCCAGAGGGATCCCATTTCCCAGGCCTAGCGTTGCTGAAGTGGAGGAAGGGCCAGTGAGCATTTCCCACAGCCAAGCCCTGCAGGACACTGTGTGCTGGGGTCAGCAGGGAAGGAGGGGAGCCCTGCCCCTGCAGGCAGCTCTGTTTTAGGCTGGTCCCGAATCCCAGGTGGGTCCCAGTGGAGCAATCTGCTCACAGGGCTGACACAAATATCTCCACTGCTCCTGCTGGCTTGGGATCACCCATCCAGCGGCAGAGCTGTGGGCCAAGCCATAGCTCTGCCAGCAACATTATCTCCACTGCTTGCAAAGGGAGAACCAACACATTTCACACCCAGGAACCACAGAGATTCTTTTCTCAATAATCTGGAAAAGCAATTGATATATGTGTGGAGGAAGGGGAGAGGCAGAATAACGTATTTATGGAGCTTTATTCGTCACTGGTTCCTGCACGGCCCGGCTGGACAACTCTAACCTGCTCCAACCTGCTCCTTTGTGGCAGAACACATTGTTTGAGTAAAACCCAATACCAGCAAACTCACTGATGCAACAGAAACCTGACCAGATGCTGCCTACACAAAACAACGCAACAGGAAAAAGTAATATTCAGGCTTAGAGGAACAGTGCATGAGGAGATGTGTAGCTCTGGTACTTTGCACCCCACTAACTGGGGGTGGCAGAGCAAAAGAAAACCTGGGCTGGGTGTGCACAGCCCTAATCTTTGCCTTTGGTGAGGGTTGCATGTTCAGTGGAGGTGGAGGAAAAATCAGATCCCACGTAACAGCTTTTAGCTGATGTGGGCAGAGCATGGGCTAAGTTTATGTAGAAGCAGGATCAAAACTGTTTCAACTTCACTTTGTGAAGTTAATAGTTTGTACGAGCTTCCCTCCTGAACCACACCAGTGGGGGAGACAGGTGGTTGTCCAGACAAACACCATCTATTTCTCACCCTCAGGGTCATGCATGTTAGCTTCAAACTGTGCCTGGAAAAGAAAATAAGAAGAAGCTAGTACTGATCATGTTGATATTTTAAGTCTCCAGACAATCTCAGCTGCCCCCATAAGCACAACACTGCTGCTGTTCCCCCAGCTGCACCCTCCCTATGCACAGAGCAGTTCTTGCACCCTCACCCTGCCTAAATAATTTCACTTTGCTGCAAGAATACAGGAGACAGCACTAAGGGATCATAAGAATCACCCCTACCAACATGAAATGGACCCTCAGATTAAACAATAAGGATTAAAATAGGACCCTTCCTAAAACTCACCCTCTACCTTTTTGGGGTGCTGGTCCCCCGCAGCCTCCCAGCCCTGCTGCCCACACTCCATCGAGGCTCAGGGGGAAGCCCCAGATCTCCCCTTGCAATCTCCCCAACTCCCCTGAGGCAGCTGCAAAGCTCTGTCTTGCTTGAAGGAGTTAAAATAAAGAGACACTTTAAAACTATTACATTTGCATTTGAGACAACTACCCACCACAAAGGTATTCCTCAACTTCTTTGTGATGTGTAAGTTCTGAAGGTAGGTGTGGTGGTGGTAGTAAAGCTTCCATTCCGGAATCCTTACAGGAACAACCCCAATTTCATATTGATTCAGCCTTTCCTGCACTAAGCCTATTGTATGACCTTCTCCGTGGTTAAGCCTAATACAAACTAATTGGTATATACACACCTGAACGCAGGTCAAACTCCAGGTTTGAGCTGCTGTAAGAGAATCCTGAATACAAAAGGCTCTAAATAATAATCCAGGCTGAAATGCAGCTGCCTTGTAAATTTGGTGCTACTTTAGCAAACCAGAGGTTTTAGCTTCTTTTCTTTCCCCATCCTTTTGTTTCAGAGCCCAAGTCTGCACAGAAAGCCAGGCACAGCAGCAGCCATTTGGGGCAGTTACAGATCTATTGCATCAGTTCATGATGAGACACAGAAGAAAAGCTCTTCGTGATTAAAAAACTGATATCCTGATCCATAGGGCTGAAAAGGAGCCTGCAACAGCTCTGGCACAGCCAGAAAGTGACAGCCTGACTTGGAAGTGCTGCTGCAGTAGCACGAACCTTTCCTGAGGTGGTAAAAAGCTAGCACCAGCTCCCAGTGCAGTATTGATTTCTTCCATGCTGTTCAGCTGGGGGTCTAAAGGCCCCTGCCAGCAACTCCCTGGAAATGGAGCAGACGACCAAGAGTCTCCTTTCAGGGTTGTATGCCACATCCTCTCAGATCTCCCCAAAAGTGTTCAGGAAAACCCACAGTTTCTACTCTCTAGCTGGTCTAACTGGTGTCCTGAAACTGGGTGCCAGCCCCACACCAGCCCCTGCTGCCCACCCAGTTCCTCTGGTGCCCAGCTGGGCTCAGAGGAGCTTTTGCCTCTCCTGAGTTGTACTGTGCTTCCACTCCTCGCATGCTGTGGCCAGTCCCATGCAAAGCACAACAAGAAGACCCACCTGCCCTGGCTGGGGCCAGGACAGAGCTCGTTTTCTCTCCAGTAGCTGCTGTGGTGCTGTGTTTTGGATCTGGGACCAAAACAGAGCTGATAAGGCAGGGGTGTTTTAGCTGTTGCTTACACAGCACAAGGCCAGCTCTGTTTCCCACGCTGCCCCATCAGTGAGCAGGCTGGGGGTGCACAAGACAATGGGAGGGGACAGAGCACAGAACTCAGCTGATCAAAGGGATAGCCCAGACCGTGTGCCAAAGTGCTCAGCAATAAAAACTGGGAGAAAGAAGGAGTTACAACGTCTGTCTTCCCAAATAAGAGTTATGCATGATGGAGTAACTGTTCTGGCTTTCCCAGAAATGGCTGAACACCTGCCTGCCCGTGGGAAGCAGGAATGAATTCCTTATTTTGCTTTGCTGGTGCACACAGCTTTTGCTGTACCTATTGAACTATCTTTATCTCAATCCACAGATTTTCTTACTTTTGCCCTTCTGCTTCTGTCCCCCATTGCTCTGGGAGGGGGGGAGCAGATGAGGGCTGTGTGGGGCTGAGCTGCCCCCCAGGGTTAACTCACCACACACCCCAAAGGTTGCGCTGATAGCACCCCCTCCATCATCTCCCACATGCCTAAGCAAGAACATATTTCCCCAGGAGCTGATTTTCCAGCAAGGACAGGGTATTCCCGGTACAAACCACACTCATAGCCCCGAGAAAATTAATTCAAGGCAGCACGTGGGTCACACCAGAACCTGTGCCAAGCTGCAGGACCAGTCAGCTCTGCAGAAGATAAGGCAGCTTGAGAGTTCTCTGCCCAGGACAGCTGTCAGTGCTGGGAGAAAGAGGCAAAATATGCCAGCTCATCTGTCATCACACTGTCCCATCCCTACTGCCAGAAATGGTTTGAGGGGTGTCTAAGGAAGACCAGAGGTCTCACCTCTGGACAGGTAACACTCCAGGGCTGAGCTGCCCTGAACTTTTCTTACTAGGAAATGGCTTTGCATAAAGAACTGACGTTAGAAGGTAAAGGTAATGAGAGATTTTAATCAGCCTCAGCACAAAAGGAAGGGAATTACTGCTAATACCAGAGACCCTGTTCTGGGATCTTTTTGGGATCAGGTCTGTTTGCAGGAAGAGGCTGTGGTACAGACCAAAGGGGCTACAACCAGCAAGCACCAAACACCCAGCCAGTTTTCACAGAATTCCAGCTTGGGACAAGCTGGAATTCTGTGAAAATTCAAAGCTTCCTTGGCCTCTGTAATGCATGAACATGATCCAGCTCCATGGAATAATTCCCATTGCAGGAAAAAATAAGGCAACCCTCCCACTCCAAACAAAACAAAAAGTTAGAGAGAGAGAAGGAAGCAGAGACAGGAAAGTACAAGGACGCTCTTCAGAGAGGCCACTGCTGCAGGATAAAGGGACAGATTTTTATGAATGTACTGAGGTTCCTCTGAAACTTATTTTAGGCACCTGAACAAAACTTACCAGATTTGTGCAAAAGTTTAAACAATCCCCTGCTGCCAGCAAGGAGCAAGTGCTTGTAGAAAAGTAGCTGCCTCCTCAGAGCTGCTTGGGGGAAGCTGGACTGGGTTGAAACACAGGAGATATTTCCATCTCGCTAGGAACAAATAATGAAACAACGAGATGTAGAACAAGGAAATATTTTTTCAGATTGGGCTTTCCAAATACAAATGTGTTACTGTCACCAGAAAGGTGTCAGATCACCTGGACTGGTTTTGGTTAAGAAGCCTTGGTCTCTGCCCTGTCTGTTCATGGACATGACCCAGGAGCCAAATCACTCGAGATGAAATTGGTTCTCACTGCTGCCATTTCTGGGTGACTTGAGCAGTGACACAATTGCTGACACTGCTTCAGTTGCTGTAAATGTGGTTTCAGAGAACCTTAGGAGCCCCAACATGGTCTGACATTTGTAGAAGTTCACACCTGCCTTTCTGCAATGCTGGCATGGAGCTTTGGTACAGTTAGTCAGGATGGAAATTCTGGCTGTTTCAAACAACCCAGTTTCCACAGGCCTTGAGGATGGAAGGGGCTTAATCGAAACAGAACTGTTTTCCTCAAGTCCCAGAGTTGCCACATTTCATTGCCCAGCTGCTCACTTGGATGAGGAAGAAATAGAAAGGAGCCAGTTTCATGGAGAATCATGGTAGGCCACGATCTGCAGTAATAACAAAAAAAAGTCATCTGCTTACTAGGAGCCAGTCCCCTACAATACTGCAAATTTGATCCTGGGGGAAGGCTGCTGGAGAAAAGAGTAAAAATTTCAGGGAGACTGTGCTGCTTGACAAAGAATTCATTTGGTGCTAATGGTTCTGCTCCTTGCAACAACATGAACCACACTCCCAAAAGGCAGTGCATGAGCAGACACGAACAATAAAGTGATTTGTCCTCAGGAAGGATTCAACCTCTGCCAACAGTCAGCCGGATCCAGGCAAGGGCTCGGACACAGACCGGCACACGCAGCCCAAATGAGGAACTCTATCACTTGGCACACAGCTGCTATTTCCAGCACTTTCATCCCATCCTCACTCCAGCTCAACTTTTTCACTCTTCAGAGGAGGAGAACTAAATCTGGATCTACAAAGGCCAGAATTTTTCTTTGAGATCAGTAGAAGGAGGTGTCCTTGAACTCCTAAAATCCCTCTGCAGGTGGTCTGATTGTCAAATGGCCTCAGCATTTATAGCTGTCAGTTACAGCCTAATAAAAAAGACACCTTAAACATCTACAGAATAAAATTTATTTTTTCAGGTATCTGCTACTTTTTATTTGTCCTGTTTATTTGGTTACTCAGAAGAATTAGCTCTCAGCATTATTAAAAGAAAAACAAATAAAATTAAGTAACACTTTAAAAATCTTTTAAGATGAAAGGCAGCAAGGCATATTGAAAATCATTTTTGAAATTAAAAGCAGTCCTAGGTCACTCACATGCAGAGTGAACAAAGTACCTGCAACTCCCAAATCTGTTGCCTTAAAATTATATCAGAATAGCATTTCCCATACTTGAAGAAGATAAGAACAAAACATTAAAGTTGTCACCTGTATTTCTTACTGCTTATGTGAAGCATTCTCACTTTCACTGCCATCAATTACTGCCCTAGTTTCTTGGAAACTTGGACCATATGCCAAGGACTGCTGACAGAACTTGTACAAAAAGGAGGACCTGTTCCAGAAAGTTATTAGATGTCCTAGGGCCCGTTGTTGCCACTGAGCCTGTTGTTCAGAGAGCTCCAGGTCCTCAAAAAGTGGAAATTTTGATCATAATGCTGTTACTGAATACAGTGACAAAAAATGTCACTGCAGGGCAGAAAGCAGCCTGGAGCTGGGAGGAAATTTGCTTTGAAATATTGGATCCCAACTCCTGACAAGATGTCAGGCTACAGAATTACTGGTCTGATAACATAGTAGGATAATGTTCTATGCTCTGCACCCAGAAGTCAGTTTCTTTTTCAAATCCATTAGCAGCAGCTTGCCATAGCTTGGCAGAACAGTCTGGTCTTAGTCTGTTTTGTTTGTCCTGAAACATCTTGCTGTTTCTCACCTGTCCATAAACTCTCAAGAGTCTCCCTCCTTTCACAATTTCTATGAATAGGTTGGGAAAGTGCAGCCCAGCCAGAGAAGTCCACGTGGCTCAGTCACAGAGGTATTTTGCACAGGGTTCCCACAGGATCAGTGGAGGTTTGCAAGACAATAATTATATATATCCTCTCTGCTTGCCATGCCCACACACCTCCTCGAGCTCAGGGGCCCACACAGCACAGGAGGTGTCTGGAGTGCCTGGCAGGGCTCACACACTCCTTCCTTAGATTCAAACAAGGAGCACCCCCCAACTCTCCCACATTTCCTCTCCTGGGAAAGTGCTTGCTCCAATATTCAGTCAGACTGCAAGCACGTGTGAGGAATTGCCAGGAAGTTCTCTCTCAAAGATAAATTCAAGTCCCTAGCTAAACAGTAAGTCTGGATGTACTTAAACACCTGCAAGGAAGGCAGCATGTTTGCTTTTTGGCTACCACCACATCAAGATGTGCATGAACACCATGCAGAGCTCCTTATCTCTGCACTGCCATCTCCACCATGATTTATAAAGATTAGTGAAACTTTGTTTCAAGGGACAACTCAAAGCCAAAGCAAGCAACCACTGTCCTTCCCCATCATAGCAATATTTTCCCTCCAGAGAACTTCCTTGCTTGTCTTCCCTTACGCAGTTAAATTGTACAACAAATAATGTCTCTGACACCAACCCAGTGTCGCTGGTGGCATCCCCCATGCCTGGGCTCTCCTCATGAGAGACCACAAACAATGAGTGGTTCATGCCTGCTTTGCAACACTTCTGAGTAAACACCATTACCTCTGCAGAGGCAGGCCACGCTGAAACACAGGGAGCTGTGTTTTCCACTTAGATGGAGATAAAAACTGTTGGGGACAGAATTTGTCAATAATAAACTGGAGTGAAATGTAAAGAAATGCATACAAAAAAGTTGAAGGACCCCCAAACCAAATATATCAAAAAGAGAAAGAAGGGAAAAAAACCCTTTAGGAGCATTTTTATCTAGTCATGGAAAGATAATTTTAAAGCACTCGTACAGAATGAGCCCTCTATACAAACTTCAGTAGACTTACTGAGTCTCAAATAACACTCTGCATAAACAAAATGAATATACAGTAGTTACATCCAAAAGGCATGGTTGCACCACTTAGGACTTTGGTCCCGGAAAAACTTTCCTTGCAGATCCGTGTGCCGTTTGCAATAATTTTATTTGCTCTTTGTGAACGAAATTACAGCCACTCTAAGTGCAATCACACCCCTCCCACCGGGGCAGCAATTTCCACTGCTCTTGTTATGAATTCCCCAGGAGGGTGTTGAATCTAGCAGCTGCCTCTTCGTGGCACAAGCAAAAGACACCCAACAACTTTTCAGAGTGAGGTGCTGAATTTGCTATGTGTGTGCTACTGACCTCCATTCAGGGACCTTTCCACCCCAAAGAGTGGAGTTCTATGAACAAAGGCAGAATTGACATTTTTCATTAGCTTCAAATCTTCTGACTGCCATCACAGGGGCTTTTTTGTGAAGACAGAGGAAAGGAGGACATGTTACTTCCTCAGGCTCTCAAATTACTGTTCAGCTGATAACTTATTTCTAAGCACATCCATAGTTTCAGGTATTTGGAAAATTAAGATTCTCGTGTATTAATATAAAAGTAGTCTTGGATTTCAAACTCCCTACTCACACAGCTAAGAGAACATGGGAAAATATACATAGAGAGTTCTGCATTGCAACAGGCCTGAGCGAGAAACACACAACCACACACTTTTCGTTCCTTTCAGTCCAACTCAGCAAGATGCATTTTGGTTTTCATGAATCTTGGTCTGCTGGAGCAGCTGTCACACTTACCAACCACCTTGGGGTGTCTGGCAAAGGGTGGTGAAGTTTTACCTCAACTCATAAAATCAGTGAGGTTTTGGGGTTGTTGTTCCCCTCCCCACTCCCTGCAAAAAAAAAAAAATTAGTCTGCTCTCCACACTTTTCAAAAGCTGCTCTCCATCTTATACAATCAGACCTAGCATGAACATAGCATAGATCCAACATGAAACACAGCACTGCTGTAAGATAAATCTCAGCTACTGGAGCATTCTGTGATATTCATGTATGCAAATGAACTGCTTAGAAGTTCATTCACAACTTGGCTGTTGATGTTACAGTGCTGGAAAAAACCCAGAATTTCAGAGGAAATTCTGCCTACCCTGGAAAGCCATGAGGTGAACTTTTATGGCTGTTTTCCATTACTGCCTTTTTGTGAACCAGATGACATTTTCCCATTAGCTGTGTTTATCATCTCTGAGAGGAGGCAGATGATTCTAAGCACAAGTCAGAGATTTTCTGTGACTGCTTTGTCTGGCATGGGGATCTGTGTGACAGAGGCTAGCAAGTGTCTGTAGTCACTTCATGTCCTGTGTAGTTTGGGAGCCAAAGCAACACCCATACTCTGGCTGCTTGGTGTTAGGTCGATGTTACTGAGTAGTAAATTGTTACTTCCACATGAATTGACTGTATTTTAAGCTACAGGAGGTCTTCTCCTACAAAACACCCCCATTCTGATTTAAAGTCTATCCAAAGGGGTTTCCTGAACTTGTGTGTGGGAGCCTTTTCTGCAAACATTTGACACAGCATCACTGATCTCAGTGGGTCTGAAGCAACGACATCAGTGGCCTTGGCTCTTCAGTTGCCATCACAGAGCAAGAGGCCCAATTCAATGTCTTGTCAGAAGCACAAAGCTTTCTTCTGCCTCTACAGAAATGGCTTTACAACTCTTTACTTTAGGGGAAGGCAGTGTCACTACAGCAGTTGCTTTACCTTTCAGGCTGTGTTCCACTTGTTTGCTCTCCAAAACCAAAGCCTTACCTTCCCCGTTTTCATACTCATTCAAACATTTGTTTCTGAAGTCTGACTATGGCAAATACACTCTCTGCTTTTTGTACATCTCTGCCTCAGCAGCAGCCAAGTTCCAATGTAAACTGCATTTATGTGTCCTAGCAGCTGTCACATGAAGGGGTGTTACTGAAAAGTCAACCCCAAGTGAAGACTTCAGTGTTTCCTGATCACTGTTACTGTTGAAAGAAAGAACAACAAACAGCACTAGCCTTGTAATTCACTGGCAGAACTTACTGCTGCTTTTTATTTAGTGGAAGGATTCCTGATCTCTCTTGCCTAGCCAGCACTTCACATGCACCAAAGACCAGCACAAATTCCATAAAGACATAAACAGTCATTGCTCTGAAATGAAGAGCATAAAAAAACAACAAACACCAAAGAAGATGGAGCACAGTTACACGTGAAGAGAAAGTTGCTTCTGATCTGTTCAGATTCTCATGGTTTCTTCTAAGAATGAAGAAGCAAAGCTCTTCATTCCAGGGGAAAAAAAAGAGATTTTTCATTCCACAAATGTTAAACAGTAGAATTAACCAAAAAATGCAGAAAGAAAGAATAGGAATAATTGCTGCAGATAAAGACCTCAGAGGTGAGCATGGATGGTGCCTTGGGCACTGCAACAATGTTTTTCATCTGCTACAGGTCAACCAGAAGTTGATAAAATACCTCCTCTTCAGGGTCTGGAGGCCATGCAGATCTCACCCCACACAGAACTGCTCCAGGCTGGAAGGCTCTGCACATGTGGGACACTGTCCCTCTTCAGGCAGATCCTTTGAACACAGATACCTCCCAACCCAGTCACACAGGCAAAATCTTAAAAAAAGCAACTGGCAGGCTGCTTCACGAAGCAATAAGTAAAAAATACAGTTTCTTGGTAAGACTCCTGGGCTGAGCCTACATTCTGTTTCCAATGCCATTTACACTGACACAGAAGGCAGAGAGCAAGAGTTTCTTCTCAAGGTGGCAGTGTCACTTTAGAGTAAACAATCAGAAAATATCCATCTCCCATGTCAGTCCTGGGCTGCTGCTGAGACCTGGAGTTCTAATAACAAGGCCCTTGTCTTAGCCAGTTTTAGAGCCCACAGACACATCCCATCAGATAATCCCGAATCTCTGTGCAAGGCCTGCAGTGTCAACAACCTCACTCTGCTCTGTAGGTCACCAGTAAAGCTCATTACAGGAAGCTGGCTCTGTCCTTCAACAATGTGACAGGTGATTCTCGAGGAAA
Organism: Ploceus nigricollis; assembly: GCA_013399945.1. Classification (NCBI taxonomy): domain Eukaryota; kingdom Metazoa; phylum Chordata; class Aves; order Passeriformes; family Ploceidae; genus Ploceus; species Ploceus nigricollis. The sequence continues at coordinate 92,358 of VXBC01003876.1, read as the reverse complement.
GGAACTGTTCTCACTTCCTGTAGGACTGGCTGCCTGCAGAAAAACATGGAGAAAGGGTCTGTCAGCTGAAAGCAGGATTTATTACAAGACAGGAGCTGCCTGAGGGCAACACTTGTACAGGGACACCAACATCGCAAAAAACATGCAGAAAGGCACTTTAACTCGTGATGCTGCAACTCAAAACTGCAGACTGCATTTATGGCAACCCCTTTTCAGGGGATATTGAAAGAACTGAAAGGGCATCACCAGGGCCCAGTTGCACTGCCGACATAAAACACTCCCCATTCTTCTGGTAGAGATTTTTGTACTGCCCTAGCTCCAATGTGCCTTAGAACTTGGTACACTGCAAACAGCTTCAGCACACCCATGCAGAGTTGCCTGGAACAGATAGAGAATAAGGATCAGAGTGGATTAAACCACACAGCCATGTCCACGTGGAACACAGTTGAAAAGGTCTAAATTTGGAGGTGCCTGTGCTCCTTGTGGAATTCTGTGTTTTAACCATGCTGCCAGTGTCATCCCTGTGCCAACCTGGAAGTGGAAATCACAAAGGATCCCAGCATGGCTGATTTTATTTGGAGGAGCTTACTTCTGCTCTAGAGTTCAGTTAACAGCAGGGACGGGCAAGACTCTGGCCCCAGGCCTGTAGCTGCACTAAGTACCTGGGCTTCCTCTGCATTCCTCAGGCATTCCACACACTCCATGCTCCAAGAGGAGCGGTTCAGCTAGTTCAGGTAGGTTTACATAAAATCAACTTGTTTCCAGAAAATACAGCTGTAATAAATACTAAAATCAAGCTAAAAATGTGCCTCTAAAATAAGTGAATGCAGCAAGTAAAATCAGAAAGTCATCTTTTTCTCATCATGTCCATCAGCTATAAAAACTTACATTTCTTCAGAAATACTAAGAAATCCACAAATTAGGCTTCCACTGGAACAGAGTCTCTTGATATGTAAAATCCTAGTACCTATGCAGCAGGCAAGTGGGAAGCAGCAACTGCTGGAATCTACTGATTGCTGGTATCTGTGCATCTGATACCATTTTTGACCTGCAGATGAGTCAGCTAGGAAATTAAAGGAGCAGTAAGCACAGAGCTTTACTAGGGAAACATTAGGGGCTCACTTGCTTCAGACCCCTTCCCTGCATCTTTAAGTAACAGCTGAGAATTACCTTTGAGAACATCAACTTTCAGCATAGGTGCTTAAAACCCTTTTTAGTCCTTTAAAAATCTGGTCCTTACAACCTTCATGTAACTCTTCCCACCTAGAAACACCTGTGTGAAAGTCCCTGCAGAATGGACAAGAACTAACTGGTGCTCTGTGACAGCAGACAACAAGGCTGGATACATGTACACAGAGTGAGTGGAAGATTAGTTGTTTGCAAAACAATTTATTTGCTATTTTTAGCAGGAAGAGGTTAACATTTAATTGCTGACACTGTCTCGTGGCACATGTGGACAGACAGAAAATGATAACCTGGAATCCCAAGCAAAAACCTGGGAGAAATGGTAGATGGACACATAGCAAGTTGGGATGCCTGTTATACATTCAGCATACATTCCCAGCAAAGAGAAGATGTATAGTGTAAAGCAAATAAAACAATAAAAGTTAGAAGAGCTTAAGTATCTGGACTAGCAGATCACATATACTGAATCCACAGAAAACCCCAAGTGATCTACTTTAGAACAGTTTAAAAATAAAATACATTTAACACTGTGCCACTGGAAAAGGATCTTGCTCCAGAGCCTCCTGAAAGCAACACTGGTCTGTCACATCTTTCCTAGGACACTCTCTCCAGGAGTGTAAAGCTGCCCTGGAGAAACTAGAACATGCAGAAGATTTTTTTGTGCGCACACACACACACACACTGTACTTTTCCTTCCTTCACCAGGGCTTCTTTTCAATGGGCCAATGCGTTTGGAAATTAACTGAAACAGGAACCAGAACCAGACTCTTGGGTGTTAACACAAATTCCAGTCAGGGCAGAACAGCGCTGCTGTCACAGGAAAAAGAGAGCACTGATGTCAGAGGTAAAACCTGGGGCACATGCAGCAAAGGTAAAGCTGAAAGAGCTGCATTACCTCAGCACAGGAGTGTTGAAGCAAGGAGCCTCCAGGTCAAAACCTCCTTTTGCCACCAAGAACATTCCCTTCCAATGCCTCACCTGCACTCCCTGAACGAAACCACACCACTTCCCTGCACATGCAACTGTGTGGAACAATGAATGAGCAACACAGGAGGCTCAGAATGCTCTTTCCAGCTCTGTTACTGGTTTACTGGGTTATTTAAATTCTCTTCATTTCATTTCCTGTATCTGTAATGAGTAGCTAATGATATACACACATTTTGAGTTTCTTGGGAAGGTATTGACTTACTATGTTTTTGTCAAATGCTTCAAGGTAACAGTTACAGCTAAAGAATAGAGCTAATGTTGCATTGTGATCAAATAATCATCATTAAACTTGTTATGATGCCATGCTCCTGCCATTTTCACTGATGATGAACACAGAGTTGTATTTGAATCCAGCTTTTCTTATCCACACGCCTGGGAAAAAGTTTGTTCATTACTGAAGAATGCACCTTTCTTCCCCCTCCACCCCAAAAAACTCCACAGCTGACACACCACACGTGTTTACTGATGTGTGAGCATCCAAGACCAATTTTTCCTCTGTATTGAACTTGTGCTGCCTGGCTCAAAGCAAGTGTCCATCATCTTCCTGCATCCTCAAGTCAAAGCCACCCTCTCTTCTGAACCCCCCCCACAGATTAAGTACTTTTTATAAACTTTTGCAGGCCACAGCATGGCCATGTGGTACTTGAGTACCAGTCTCCAGCAGAAAGGAGACTGCCAAAAGCAGCACACTATGCTTGGCTCTCTGCTTACCAAGCTGCCCTGAGCCATCTCCTGAGCTGCCTGACATGTGCTCTACATTCAGCTGCAGTGTAGACACACCCAGGGATCCAACTTCAAGTTACACAGTGGGATGAACAAATGTCTAAAGAAAAGGAAAAACTCTGATGACATCTAGAGAAGGTCTAATCTGAGACTCATAAGCTTCCCCAAAAACTTTTGAGAATTTGGGTCACTTTTCTCCACCCAGAGACAGGAAAAAGCATGTCTTTTAACTGCTCACATGACAGCCTGGAAATTGGAGCAGTGTTCAGCAGGATATAATTACATGGTTGTACATCCTGCAGATGACAATGTCATATACTCCTGGCACATTTGTAGCCTACCACTTAATTCCTGAAGAGTTTCTACATTGCTCCCTCCTCTCCCACCCAAGGAATGACAAACAGAACGATGACATTTTCCACTTACTCTGTCTACTCCTTGTAGATCCTGAGGAGCTTGGATGGCTTGATTGTTGGGGTCCAGACTGAGAGAACTGGGGGGCAATGGCTGGGACCTTTCCCTTTCTAGGGCTGGTGCTCTGCCCGTCGGGAGTGCGAGGGATCTTAGGTTTGCTGGTGAAGGCTTGGGCAAACTCACTGGAGGAGGAGAGGGAAAGGGTTAGCAATGCATGGAGAAATGTGTATGCATAGTAAGTCTGCAACCAAGTGAAACCTGCAGTACGTGCTGTGACAGCCTGGCAGGTGCTCAAACCTCAGGGAGGCTGCAAATGGAAAGGAACATGGCACCACAGGCACTGCCTGGGCCGTGTGCTCACTGCACAGCCTCCAGCCTGGCTCCATCGACCTGTCCATCCTACCCAAACCCCACTCTCTGCACAACAGGAGTGAGCAGGGTCAGTTAAATTCCCTGCAAACCAGTAACTGATCTTTAACTTGTTTTCTGTTGTGTTTATCACATCCAGTGACTCGTTCTGGGGTGCAAAAAAATACACAGATATGCTACAGCACAGGAACACACCCTTTTAGGGCACAGACACCACAATTTCTTCCAGGTATAGGTCAATCTTGGCAGATATAGACAGCCTCCCTGGCTCCTTTCCGAGATAAGATTTGTAGAACTCCCTGAAGGCTTTGTCAAGAGAGCAAAAAGCTGTGATGGCATCTCTAAAGTAAATTCCCTAAACACACAGGTTCCTTGCTCACACTGAGAACATAAAGCAGGTGCTGCTATTTCACAGTCTGCAAAAATACCATTCTTTAAAATTTAGTCAGTAACTGTGTGAGGATATACTGTCTTTCCTTGCCCCCAGCATAAATATAGTTTTCCCCAGTTACAAAAATGGAGGCTACCAGGAAATAGCAAGTCTCTAAACTAATTCTGAATTTAAATTATTGTTTGCACTAGTGAGTCGATTTTCTCTTAAAAGGAGAAAAGGTTAAACGGAAGTAACAGCTACACGAAAACTTCATTATATTTAAAAAGGGAAATAAAAGAGCCAAAGGCAGGACATCGAAAAAATAGGTGCCATCAAAAAATCGGTGATTCAAATAGAAAGTCCCCGTGTTATTAGCTCCATCAAAAGAACCCTTTGTGACCATCAGAAGGGGTGATTAGGGGGATTTTCAAGATATTTAATCTCCCCTCCTCCCCTGGGAATGCTGCTGAGTCAGTACTGATTAGCCCTTCCATGGTCCTGCTTCACCTTGCAGGGAGATTTGAGCAAGTGTTCCTTTTGTATTTTAAATAGCATTATTGTCTGTATTTTGCATATGTATATGCTAAATGTTAAGGGCAGAGACATGCTAATTGCTCTGCTGAGAACCATCTTTGCAGCCTTCTACCTATGACTATCAACAGTGTTAATACTTGTCTCAGCTTCAAAGGAGGAGGTGGCAGATGGCAGCAGAAACAGATTGGTAAAACAACACCAAAAAATAAGACTGGCTAGATAAAACCTCAAGGCTTGGACCACAGAGATATTTAAACATCTTTATTTCCTTATAGCAGTGTCATTGTTATTGCTTATTTTGTCATTTAACTCAGTCTGACCTGCATCAGTTGGAACAATCATTTGTTCCCGTGGAAAGAAAACAGCTGTAGCAGAATTGTCACTACTAAGGTCTCATTCTTCTCTCCAATTGATTTTGCATCCTTTCACTCATCTCTGTGCAGTTAAGTTCTCAATTTATACTGCTAAGGAAGAGGGGAAAGAGAAGTGACCACTTCCACAGCCCAACTCAGCCCTCCTTTTCTCATACATACCTCTTCTAGGAAGGTCTTGGTATTTGCCAAATAGGTATTTGCCTCCAGGAAGGAGACAATTCTTACAGTGGACAAAACTATGAGAAAAGCAGTGATTTATTAGTCCTGTTTGTTTTGCAAACAAATTATAGTCTGCATCCAGGACTGAAAGAATGAAAAGGCAGGTCTAGGTATTGCAACACCAACATATTAACAAAAGACCCTTGACACAGAAAACCCTCTCCTTGTGCTCTCTTTGACTGCTAATGGCTGAATTCCTGTATCTGTAACTCAAGGCTGCATTTGGAAATCCAATTTACTGCATGCATGCTAAGGAAACACAGGGTAAAAAGATATGATCTTTCTCTGCAGGATACTGCACCTGTGCCTTCACTTCTATAAATTCCATCCTGAGATTTAGACATATGTTTGTGAACAAATACTAAAAATTACTGGGAACACACCTCTTTAATAATAGGTTATGTAGAGAAGCAAAGCACCTCACTAAGGTGGGGGACAAGAAGCTGCCAATTTGACTTGCTTCCTAGAAGCAAAGTCTGAAAAATAATACCTCTATCTCTACCACAAAGCAAACAATTTGGCCATAAATTTGTATGGTCTATTTGTATTTCTATTATGTGCTTAGCTACTGTTACAACAGACAACAGAAATAAAACCAGTAATGCTGGCCCAGAGGTATGACTGCTAAGCACTTCAGCTGAAACCAGTGACAATTTGTTGACAATGTATAATTTCTCAGATCTCACCATGGAAACAGTACAACTGGGGGAAAAAACCCAACCAAACAACCAAAGCTACACCAACCCCCCAAAACTACACACTGGCATCTGTAGGCATGAAGGAAACAAAGTTCTAGACACAGAATCTTTCAGAAGTGCTAGAGCTGTAATTGACACAAATAACCAAGCACTTCTGAAAAATCAGGTGCATAAAGAGCTTGTAAAAGCTTTCTTTTAACACATCTCCACCCATTCTGTGTTTTAGTTCTGGAACATATTTGCTTTTAAAATTTGTCTACACTGTTTAAAACTTGGTCCAATCTAATTAGCTATAGGAAAAAGCTGTTAATGTCTGAAGGACACACGCAGGCCCTGAAAACTTTGGTAGACTTTAGTCCAATTGCTAATTAATTCCTAGTTCTCATCCAAGATGTAACATCACAGTTGTACACATGACAAAGGCTTCACAGAAGGCTTAAGGTGAACAGGATAAGCAGGATAAGGAGAGTGAGACCTTTCATTTCACAGGAATAATTTCAAGGAAGAGTTGAAACCCATTGCTGGGTGATCTCATAACTTTGCCTCCTTTGCTATACCCATCTAGTGGATAAATGAAGGACTCTGGTCAGCAGTGCTAGCAACTCAGCATGCTTAAGCACTCTTAACCCACTTAAATGCTTCATTTTTCTTCCTTCTGTATATTAATTCCTATCCTGTTCCCACAGTCCTACCTATTTCTTTACTAATAAATGATTTTCATGGGCTAGGGTTGAGTCATCTAAGGAAGCAATCAGGACGTTTTATTTTCAGAAGGCTGCATTGAGCATCCATGTGAAGTTCATTAATAATGTCTTGCTTGAGACTTCTCTCATTCTGAACCAGATGCTTAGAAATTGAACAGCTGCCTCTGGCACAGCAAAGGGTATTTTGTTTGGCAAGCACCACCACAGTTGTCTCAGGCCAGACTACATCACACATCAAGTAACTTCACAGACTGTCTTTACAGCAGCATGGAATTAGCTGGTAAATCCTGTCAGACTCCTCTCACAATTTTAGGTATCCTCTGGATAGATCATACCTGCGTGATTGACCATTTACTTTGTCCTCAGTGAAGTCAGCAGATTGAGAAGATAAGGTTTCACCAGCTGGGATGTGTTGGTCCATTCTATGGCCTGATGCAAATACTTCAGATGACTTCATTTCAACTGCTGCATAAAAAGAATCAAAGTTCAGTGAGGAGTTGTCTCCTTACAGTTTTATTAGAAATACAATCAAGTCACAGTTCTCCTGTGTGAAGGAAACTTTGAGGTTTTGGCAGGCTACTGAGTTTGTGTGGCAGAGTGCATTAGGGCTCATCACCTGAGCAAAACAGCTGCAAGTGTGATAATTTAAGCCCTTTGCAGTTGGAAAATAAAACTGGCTACACTGTGCACTTGCAATGGCATAGGAGCATGCAGACCCACAGTTAACACACTTCAGCTATGTCCAATATCTCATTAAAGCCACAGGAACACAATCCCTTGTACATACCCACAGTAACAGGGCCACTGCAGACAAAAAGAAGTGTTTCGCATTTCTGTCAGATTCAATTTCTGCCTTACACTAATGGGGAAGTGAAGGACACTCAGTTTGCTTAGAACCACAAGGCTACCAAGGTGTGCAAGTTCAATGAAAGTTTAGGGAAAATCCCTAGCTCCATTCCTGCCATGCTCAGGACAGGCTGCTGTCCTGGTTTGCTCTCTCATGCTGATAAGCATGCAGATCAGGTCACTCTCAGACAGGCATTTTGCTGCCCAGCACATGTTCTGTCTGGCATTCAGCACAGTAAGTGTAGGAAGATGACCAGGGTTCATCTCTGGTCCACAAGTTTTCTGCCCACAGGAGACAAAAAGAAAAGAGTGCAAGAATTATTGATTCTTAACCAAAGGATAAAGGGGAAGAGGATGGACCCAGATAAAATCAGACCCATTCAAGAACAACCAAGTATTTCCAGGAGGACATTAAAGAACTATGCTAATTTTTGGAAAACAAAAAAGGATCAAGGTTCCTTGAGGCTAAACTTAGCCTCTTGAGGAGGCTAATTGTTCACATGAAGCTTTTATTCTGTTTTTTTCACTCTTTGTCTCTTACTATTCCTTCCGTGACTTGGCTGCATGAAACTCTGAGTCCCAAGGTACTCATGTGATGCTGGGAAACAAATATTCTGAAATAAGCAGGTTCCTGGTACTGCAGAATGACCATTAGACCAAGATCAGAAGTCAATAAACAGCATATTTATTGCACAGCAGAGATGTTTGAAAGAGCATCATGAAAGCCTCCAGAAGCAGTACCATTATTTTTACACATTTCTGTTCCCTGCTGTATCTTAGAAGGCAACAAAAGAGAAAGGGCTTATTTTCCATTGTCTTAAAGCCTTTTCAATTTAACTGTTACAATCCTCAATGCCTTTTGGAAAAGTGGAGATGTTCAAAGACCCAGCTCAATTATCATCCTACAGAATAAAGTCTTATCACTGACATAACAACCAGGGGGTCCAGCAGTGCAGTCTCTCTTTTCTCTTCTCTTCCACCTCATTTCTAATTCCCTCATTTCTAAATCTAATTCAAAATGTAAGACAGACAAGCACATATGTCACTGCTACTTGCAAAAACCCGAAACAAAGCTCAGACCATCTTTCAAGTAGCTCAACATTATTTTATAGCCTGGATTAACACTAGGAAAAATTTCCTCTGTCACACACAAAAATTATTTGTGTTTTTACATGTATAATGCATATAAACCAGCAATACGTTGTATATTCTGACCTCAAAGATTTTTCTACAGGAAAAGAATATAATCTAATAGTCTTATTAGTAGCCACCTGCATATCATTTTGACTGAAAGCAGCTAACAGACTGTTTTAAACAGAGGCTACAAGCAAAGTTCTGACAAAACGAAACATTTAAGCTGGCAAAAGTATCTTCAGCATGAAGGCTTTAAATCAATATTCATCAAAAACTAACAACATTTACTTTGCCGACTGACTCAGGCTGCCTGTTTAAACCTCTTCACAAATCTCTACAAAACAAACTATCAGAGAGCATCAGCAGCACAGCAAAAGTGACAGAGGTGAGTGCATGCATCTCACTGGAAAGATATCAAAATCTGTTCACTTGGGCTCTGGATGGCTGCATAATGCCTTAGGAATTGCAGCCAGTTACACTTTAAAACACCAAATAGGAACACCCTTGATAACTGTTTGGCTTAATTTCCTTTACAAAGGACAGGTATGTAAAAATCTGTTCTTTTTTTCCTTCTCTGCAGGAAAACTGCCAAGTCAGTATGCTTTTATTTGGTTTACAACCTTTGCTGGTGTGAGTTGCTGCCCTTGGTCGGCCAAACCCCCCAAGCTGTACTCAAGGTGTTACTGTGCACAGTGAGGCTGAGAACAGCAGCTCTCATTGCTACACAACAGCAGGAACCCAAATGCCCATCGTGGACAGGAGCTTCTCCTGCTCCTATCCTTCTCTCCTTCAGCATGTTACATTTATCAGCTCTAGGCATTACGCAAGCGAATTCCTGTCTGCAAGACCTCAGTTACTTTTCTCAGAATCCTTTTCATTTCCTTTAGGAAATTTAAAAAAATAGAAGAGAAAGTAAAAAGTATGCTATTCCTTTACTGCTTCAAAGCATATTTTTCAGAAAAGAAAAGGCACACTTTGCCTGAACTTATTAATAATTCTGTCCCGGATATGCTGCAAGATCCTTTATCTATGCTGCTGAACATTTTGCCTTAGATCTGTAATTGGAAATGTTAATGAATCCCTCCAGGAAGGTTAAAACTCCAACGTCCAATGTTCCATGATCTCATGGATATCAGAAGTTCAGCAATCAAGTATTTCAGAAGGCTATAACCTTTTAAATTCCATCACACGTTTCTGAGCTCTCAAGCCCAGCTGAGTTTGCATTAATTTCAGCTGAAGCTGCAAGGGTAGAGTCTTTAGCAGCATCACCCACAATGCAGCCACACAGCACCAGGCTGCCCATCCTCCACAGCCCTGGATGGTCTGAATGCAGTTGCAAATCTCAGCAGATAACTGCAGCTGCCTTCCTCTCTAACACTGAGATACAGCCAAGAGAGCCTGCAGGTGCCAGCAGACAGTGATTCATTTAGATCCAAACAAGGGATATTTGATCAAGCAAGGGGCTTTGCCTGTTGGGAAATGCACTATCTCTGGCTGCAGCTCCTTCCCTGGGCAGGGGACATTGCAGAGTATCCTTCACACACCGGAAGCCCTGGGTTTGATCCTTGGCACTTCCACAGGAAGCAAGATGGAGCGAGGCAAGTGAGACCATTGGTGTCTGCTGGCCACACGTTACCTTCTGTGGCCATTCACTCAGCTGGAGATGAAGTCTCCCATGTGCCCCAAGGTCCTGCAGACTGACCCAAGCTCTATAAACAGAGGGCCATTTCCACACTACACTAGAAGAATCCCCAATCTACAACACACAGTCCAGGTCCTCTACACCTGCCCCAGTCAAGGAAGACATCAGCAATTAAGAACAGCACCCACATGCCATCCTTACATGAGGGGGAAATGCAGAAGTCAGAAATGCTGGACTGTCTCCCACCACAAATGGAAGAAGGACCACTCGGTGGAGACTGCAGCTTCTCATCCCTATTGTGACAGGAACTGGTACTGTTTTCCGGCCTGGAGGAGAAAGGAGAATGCAAGGTGAATGCTTACAGCACAAAAGGTTTAATCAGAGTAAATTCCAATTTCTTCTAATTGCCTGTAATGACATAGTACACATTGAAATTATTTTATATTTCATATTGCAAACCAGTACTAAGGATGTAATTTAACTGCTTGACTATAGCTCCCCCAAACCAGCTAACATCAAACATATTTGAAATCAGCATTTTTTCCTACTGCAATAAAAGAGCCAAGGAAAGGAAACTATAACTCCCTGCAGTCTGAAGACCTAAAATACCACCATGACACTTAGAGAAAAAGATCGTAGAAATGGGTCTGAGAGGTCTTCAATACTTAGCTTTTTCAAGGATTTAAGATTTGCTTCTGAACATTACAAGGGTTTCACTTTAAAAAGCAATATGCAACACAGACTTAAAGTAGGCAACAAATAGAACTCTTGATTTCACAAATGAAGTGGATCAGTAGGAAGCTGAAGCAGCTGAAGGACAGAACAGGGACACAATTGCTTACTAGTAAGCAATAAAACACAGCAGAAGTGAGAGGGTGTGAAAAGTGTGTGAAAAGAAGTTGGTAGACATGGAAAGTTTCCCTGCCTAATATCAGGTTAAGGTAACTAAACTACATTTCTAGTAAAAAGGATGCAGTCCAAGGAGGCAGTTAATGATTTCACAGTTAAATCAGTTTCTAAGGAAATAGCTAGCAGAATATTAAGTAGTTCAGGCCCCCTTGAGTGATCTCAGCCAGCGAGTCTTTAAAGAAGGAGGGAAAAATGACAAAAAATAAAAAGGCAGCTTTCCAGTATTTCCTGACTCCCTCAGCTCCATACAGCAAGAGCTTGTCCATACAGAGATCCCATGACAATTCATCTGAAGTAACTAGAGCCTTGTCTGCACTGGGAAGTCATAGAAAAATTAGCATGAAATGGCTGCTTCATGTGCAGTGGCTATTCTGCATTAATTTTCTGTGTGAATACCTCTATTCAGCACTAAAGATCTTCACCCCCCTCCTGTTTGGAGGTATGAACCAACAACTCAAAGAGACATGTTATAGTATCTCCTCAACTGCTTCCTCTTTCATGATGTTTTTAAATGGAATATATTACATTGAGTCTCACATGAAGAACTTCAAACAAGTTATATTCACTTCAATTTTGAATGGAAGCATTTACAAAAATTTTTAATGTAGTTTAACCACTCTGCTGAATACAAGACTACTGATAATTCAGATGAACTGTCCTGGATTGTATCTGGTAGATAAGCTGTATCCACGACAAAAGTGTCTAACATTTTTCACGAGATTTCATATGATACAAGCCACTTAAATTATTTAAACTACAAAATACATACAGTTCAGATATTGCTTTCAAATTAAGGCAGCTAAGTTTTTATTGTCTTCATCCTGCAATAATTTCCAAGTGAGTATTTACTTATTTTAGTAAATAAATTTGCACTACAATTAGAACAGCATAAAAGCCACCAAAGCCTGTCCTTTTCTGCTGCAAAATGTAGTTTGAGAATGTCTTCATCTACTCACTGCAGTTTCCTGCACACAAATCAGTTAGGTACAAAGGACAAACTTCTCATTCAGGGTGGTACTGCTTGTTTCCTGCTTAAAACATAGGAGCATCAAACACTCATAGTATTCCTACCATTTGGGCAGAGCAGGAGGGAAATTAATTTTCACATATTTTCACAGTGTTAGATTTCTGCTGTTTACATTTCTCCTCTGTAGTTTGCATAGTGAGGCAATCTGTAAAGGCTGCTTCACACCATCAAACTAACACTTCTCTTAGACCAAGAGCTACCAGAACCAGCACGATAGAAATGTGGTTTTAATTTGTATCCAGCAGTGACCTGAAGCCGTCTTGCACAGGCACAAGCTGCACAACTGAGAAGATTCAAGTTGTGCCAAATACAAGAGTCACGTCACTCCAGGATCCCGGGACATTTAAGTAAACACCCTGCCTGGGTAGATGGTGCTAAAGAGAGGCAGCAATCACTTCCAGAGATTATTTCTGATGCAAAAATTGCGGTGCAGTACACAACACTGGGAAATAAAAGCCACTCCCACGGGTTTGACACTGTTTTTTTGACTTCCCAGAGGAAAGTAATTTCATTTTCACAAGCTTGGCTTTCTCTTCACTTATAAAGCAAGAATGTAAGGCTTAGACACTCCAGTGATAATGATGATTTATTCCTGAAAATATACTTTCTAAATAGGCTGTAAGGCTGTCTGGCAGGGACTGAAATGGTTCATGCCTTAAACATTGTTAGGAAGGAGTTTTGCCCATGATAGTAAAAACTGTATAAAGAAACTACAACCACAGAAGCCCCCCCCATTGAAGATGCCTGGCTGGAACTTTAAACTGTGAGTGAAGCTGCCTAGATAAGATAAAGGGGACATTTTACGTTCAATCATCTCAGGTCTTGAGAGAAGCAAACAAGGCTGAGAGCAAGGAATGCATCCACAAGAAAACCAAATGCAGCAGAGAATCATCCCTGGCTGGGTTTGGGGTGAGGGAGACCACAGCCCACAGAGGCCAGGTTTACACAGACTCCCCCCATGAAACGAGGTGGGGGAGGCGGTTTTGGGTGTAGCCTCTGGTCAGAGGCACTGAACACCCATCCTCCCTTACACTAACTGGCCCAGCTGTGTAACCCCCAACCCCACAGGCCACATCCACGGGACACTGATGTGGGAGAAAGCTGAGAGGGTGTCATAATCCACCAAAGACCCCTAAAGCACTCCTCAGACTCATTCCTAAGGCATTGCTCCACAGGACTGCAGGTGAGGCAAAGTGATGCAACAGATGCAGAGCCTGCTGCAAGAGACTGTCAAACTGCCCCCCCCAGGGGAGGCACCTGGGCATTCCCACCTGGCCTGAGCATGTACTCATCCATTGGATTCTGTGCTTTTTGGGGCACTCTCACCACCAAGAAGACCAGAGCTGGAGAGGATCAATGGAACATCCTTGGGATCCACAGAGTGGTGAGACTTTCTTTAATCTGTCTCTGACACTCTCTGTACCTCCACCTCTTTTCTGTTTCTTTCTCTTCCTTCTTCTCCCCCTCTCTCTCATATTTATTATCAAATAAAATGCACAATATTGACTTTGGCAAATGGTCATGTTACCTTAATTTGGGCAGAGGAATTTCTAGTAACTTTAAAAACTGGACTGTGACATTGCCCTAACAGCCAGTTCCACAGAATCAGTCCAGGTCTCCAAGCCCATCATGGGGCACAATTGAGAAGATTTCAAGTTGTGCCATACTTGAATGTAAATATTGTGCGGGGGAAGTGGGACCTTGAACTCTAACACTGACTCCACAGTAAAGTGGCAATGTATGTTTAGGCATAGATAACCAGTATATGTATATTTAGGCATAGATTAACCAGTCTAGATTTTTAAGACCTGCAGTTCTTTTGGAGGACTGCATGAAAATTGTTAGATAATCACTATTTTACTAATATATTAATTAATTGCTGCTTTCTTCTGACACACTAACACACACATTTAATATATATGGGGAGAGGTCTTGCAAAAACTGTGGATGTTGTGATGGTGCAAAAAGTTGGCCGCTGTAAGAAAGGACACGAAGTCAGAACTCCAAATCCACATTTAGGCTATACCAGGCAGACAAAGTAGGGCCATGTTCAAACAAATGCCATTTTATCCAGGCCAGTACTTAGAAGAAAAATGAAGATTTTAAGGCAAATTCTGCCACAGGGTAGCCAAAAATTCTTCTGCTTTGGATGTGTGTATTTCCTTCATCTTGCTTTTTTAAAAAATAAATGTCTTCTGGGGTTTTGTCCATGCCCAGATCTGGTATGTTACACTTGTCTGTTCCAAGGCCCTGGTAACCTAATACATATAATCCCATAAGAATGGTACACATTCCTACAAGCAGGAATGCTAATTCTAGCATGAGACAGTGGGAGGCAAGATAAAGCTGTGATCACTCCTTGTCCAAAACAACAGACTTCACTCAGAATCACCTACACCTGTGCAACTACATCAGTCCTGTACCCATTTTCCACACTAAAATGAGGAGGAAAAGTACTTTAAAAAATAGAAAATATGAACAGGAAAGCAAAGAGTGGCAGAGGGACTACATAGGACAATCTTCAGGACTGATGTGTTCGAAGAACCACCTGTAATTTCATTACATTGCTGTGTTTCAGGTTACCCATTCATTTTAACACGCTTACCTATACCAATCCTGTGAGTCTTGAGTACTCTTATCATACTTTGTTAGTCTTGTAGTCTCTCAGATTAAGCATACACAGAAATGAAAACATTAAATCCTCACAATAAACATGCCTGTATCATAGCTACCTGGACTAGATCAAATCCAAAACTATGCAACTGAAAGTTAAAACATAATTTTAATTTGGGATCTCATTGGTATTTTACATCCTCAGTCAGGACAGTGAACAGGACAAATCTCGTCTCAGAAATTAAGATATACTTGTTCTAACAGCAGGCAGAGAATATCCAAGGAGCTCTACATGGTAAGACTCCTTTATTCCATTTACAATAAGCCTTCTACTCTGACCCAAATCACACCAAGAGCAAAGTGTCACACACACTTCTGATGGAAAATGTATTTCTTCCAAAGCAGGGAAACACAACATAACAAGATTTTTATCCTATCCATTTTCTTTTTCATCTGTCCTCTAACAAACCTCCCCAGAGCAAATATACCCTGTTGCTTGTAAAGTGGAAGATCCCAGGCATTGTAGATGTTTGGTGCAACTCTCCAATGGAATATTTTACAAGAAGATGCAAGAACATGTGGGATATAATGCAAATTTAAATCAACCTGATCAGTAAATATTTATTCAAATATTTTGAGAATGTGACCTCTGCCAGTGGACCTTTCTCTGCCTGCAATGTTCTGCTCCTTTTTTTGAAATTATCCACAATGAATGACAATGGCAATGTACTTTTAGATAGGGAAGGTTTAGCTATTAGGCATTGTTATGGGTTTATTTTCTTTGTTGTTATGCTTTTTAAAAGAGCTTAAAAATCCAACTCGGTCTCATTTGTTTGGACTTACATTAAATATGCAGTTCTGTGATAACCTGGTGTCACAGGTCTCTGGAGAGGCTCATCTATACTCTGCTGGACACCAGCAAATTGCTTCTTCTTAGTTTTTGGAGTGTGAGTCATTATCTGATATACAGGAAACGAAGAAAAAAAAATAATGCAGTGGAAAAACAGGTATTTGAAGCCATAGAGAAAATTCTACAGAAACACTGAAGCAGAAGCTAAATTGCAGTCTAGTGTCTGGATAAAACTGCCTGGAATCACTGAAGGCTCTCTCACGACATCTTCTCTCAGGTCACTTTTCCACTGTCAGGATTCTGGACTCTCGAAGGCACAGTGTGCACATTTATAATAGAATGGGTTGGGTTGGAAAGGCTCATAAAGACCATCCAGTTCCAACCCCCTGCCATGGGACACCTTTCGCTACATCAGGTTGCTCAAAACCTCATCCAGCCTGGCCTCAAACACTTCCAGGGATGGGGCTGCCATAGCTTCTCTGGGCAACCAGTGCCAGAGCCTCATCATCCTCACAGGGAAGAATTTTTTCCTTATATCTAATCTAACCTACTTTCAGTTTGAAGCCATTGCTCCTTGTCCTATCACTACATGTTCTTGTGAAAGAGCTCCTCTCCAGCTTTCTTGTAGGCCATTTCAGGACTGAAAGCCCACAGTAAGGTCTCCCTGGAGCCTTCTCTTCTCCAGGCTGAATAACGCCACTCTCTAAGCCTGTTTTCACAGGAGAGGTGCTCCAGCCCTCTGAATATCTCAAATTAGTCACAGCACACTAAATGGCATTCATACAAACTTTATGCTTTTTTACTTAATAGCTTTTTCCTGCTTGAAGTAAGGCAGACAATACTTGATCCGGCACAACGCCTGCAGGAGCAGTTGACTTTTCAACTTTTCTTTTTTCTAAAATAATTTCAGACCAGCAGAATGTTCCAGTATTAACCTGCTCAGCACTTTGCTTTGTGTGCTCAGAGTCACTGGTGTAGCACTAGAACCCTAAGGCTTCCTGTAGCTTATTATTAAGCCACAGCCTGACCACCCCCCATGAAAGGGCAGCTCCTTTCTCACATTGGTTCTGCTTCTCCTGAGCAGCAGCTCACACACAGGGTGTGAAAGATTCAGACTGCTCTGCAGGTAGCACCTGCCTCTTCAAGCAACAAATTTAATAAAGTGGTGAAACTACTGAAATAAAACACTTAACCCAGGAAATTAATTTATTTTAAGATTATAAGGAGTGGTACTCACTCCCAAGTATTCGGTTGTTAGCAGCTTCTCTCCTGAAAGCTCCCCCAGCTGAGGCAGCAATACCTCATCTTTGTCCAGATCAGGCTCCAGGATGTCACTGTCCTCCTGCAAGGCAACAAGAAACTCAGGTGTGCAAGGAAGCTTTAAAGCTGGTAATAACAAAACAAAACAAAACAAAACAAAACAGAACAAAAAGCTGGTACAAAAAGCTTGGAATCAGTATTTCAGGATAGAAATATCATACAACAAGGCAACAATCCTCTGATGATTTTATTCCACAAACCCAAGTGTAACCAACTTCAAGTAAAAACTACCAAGAATTCCCTCTCCAGTGCCTTTTTCTAGAATAACTATGGGTGATTCATCTTTCATGGAAGCTCTGCAGCTTCTACAGATCAAAAAACCCAGGAAATTTTGAAGTTTGAGGGATTCCTCCAGCAAACCAAAACCAGTAGTACAAGAACAAGACAGTATTTTTTGCTTGTGTTTTGCTACTAAAAAGGATTCTCTTCTGTTGCGCACAAGATATCCTAAGACAGACCCACCCCAGATGAAGAAAATGTTCTTTGCTTTTGAAACCTGTTGTGACAGTAAATGTAAATGGCTGTCAAAAACATTAAATGAGAAAAAGTAAAGGAATAATTCTAAAAAGGTATATTGCATAGTTATGTAGAGAGCCTGGCATAAACTCCATTAAAAACAATGCCCACTGGACTCTGATGAACTCCAGAGCACAATGAAAATGAAAAGCAGTTTTATTTTTGTGAGATTTAGACTCAATTTTAAATAGTCACAATCAGCTCTTAATTACCCTGGAAAGCTGGGTATGCATGAAAAATAACCCAGATGATAGCAAAAGGATAAACACTTGCAGATTAGGCAACAATCATCTGTATCAAGCAAAAAACAACCCACCACCTCCTGCCCTGCACCAAGAAACCACACTCCAAAGTCCACAATATAGCGTATTTTTATGGGGGGGGACGGAAATTGCAAAGATAAGCTCTATAAATAGGTCTGGGGAGATTTTCTTTTACAAGGTTTGTTAATGCAGCCAATCCTGCTCCCTGACATTATTTAACCTGGCAGGTAACCGAGCCTGAAAGTGTCCCCCCTTTGCCTCCTTGTACAAAATAAGGACTTTGCCCATGTGCCATCACTCCACTTCTGAAATAACACAATTGGTGCCCTGTTCCCCAGTGCTCACAGGCTGCAGCAGATGTTGGAAGCCAAGCCCGTTAATGTAATGGCTGGAAGCCCTGTGATTAAGCTCTTTCTTTTGATGTACTCTGCGGCTGAAGTGGATTTTCACACGGCAGCTCTCTGATTTTATTGCCAGGTGCCGAGTGACAGTGGATCAGAGGGTGTCTGATAAATCGTCACTGTACACTCACCTCACACAGCTCCAGCTTGTAACTAAGCTTTGGAATCAGAGCTACAATATGACATATTCACTTTAACAAGCAGCTTTTCAAGATGGTCCAAGTCAAATAAAAAACGAACGCAAAGATCAAATATTGAAGATAAATTAAGTTAGTATTTAACAGACCAGTCAAGAGAATATTGAGCACCAGGAAATACACACTGTGACTGTGGGCGTCAACACACCCCCAAATGCTGACATCTCAAGGCTGGGTATGTACTCCAGGAGCCAGTGTATCCTAAGCTCTACACTAGTTAATTTAAAGCTTACCAGACAAACGCAAAAGCCAATTTATTTCTGAATAACAGCACACACACAGACATTTTTTATATGGTTATATGCTCCAGCGTTACACAGTACCGAACCTTAAATTTCTGAACGTATGATGCCCTTAGAAATCCCAGAATTTTCCTCTAACATGCTCAACTGTGTCTTAGCCACAGTGTTTAGAAGAAAGTAGTTACCACAAGATCTGCTCAAAGCCAGGAGAGAATTCATCAACTTTAAATTAAACACAGATAAAAGCAAAAAAAAAACAAAAAACCCCCATGAAAGGTAACAGTAACAGCACTGGGAACATTTGCATGCTCTTGTAAACAATTAAAGCTGGAGCAAAACCTGCAAATTAAGGCTGCATGAGAGTCTTTTTGTTGTTTCTTAAGTTGTAAGGGTATAAATAAAGGTATTGAGCAACAAATTCTAACATCAGTAAGCAGTCTGAAAGCATGCCACTAAATTGGCAAAATTGGCAATATATGGACATATCCTGAAATGTATTCAGTCTGTAGTAGTTTAAAAGTTACATAAAAGCAACACTTCCGATAAAATTTTCCAAAACTTTCTGTTGCCAGATCACAACATTAGATGTTATCACAGAACACCATTGAGAACAACTCACTGCAATTCCAAAATACAAAAGCATTCCAAGCATTGAGGTAGTGAGTCAACAAATCTTTGTTTATTTAACAAAGTAACAACATTATGCATTACTGCCATGATATCTGTAAACTATATTTTCTAAACTGAGGGACTAAGAAACCAGATGTCCTTGTATCTGAACAGAATTATAGTTCCCAGCAGCAATAACGATTCAGAATGTGTTGCAATTAATGTTACACTAAAAAGTTTCAAACTTGGCTTTTCTTTTTAATATAATGGCGAAGCTAATGAAAAATTGGAATTGGACACAAAAGCCTACTGTTATTTTTTGAGTCAAATAATAAGAAATGCCAGAAGTCCATTTTAATCACATGATGTATTTTTATCAAAAATACATTTTGAAAGGATGTGACCTAGAGCCTTTGCTGGGACTGTAAGCTGCAGCAACTCATCTAGGGAGCAGGACTGAACAGGAGAATTCACCTTCCTTTCATTTCCAGGAACAGGTAAAGTGATGGAAGTGTTGAACATTATCATGCAATTCAATGCCACACCTTTCAGGAAGGAGCTCCTTATCCATGTGTTTTCCCAACAAAACACAGTATCCTTTAAAAAAGTTACTGAAGTTCAAGCAAAGGTATTATCACCTTGGACTTTCACCATACACCCAAGACACTCAAAGCCTTGAAAGATCAGTTAAAAGGTGTTAAGCAGCATTTTAAGCAAAGGGAAATTTTAATGATTAATCTCCAGGAAGCCCATCTTGCACCACAAGCACTGATTTTCGGTTGGAAGAGTAGAAAGATTATAAAAAACAGACTTCAGGACTGCAGGAAGTGAAACAATTACAATAATCTAATCCTACAAGAAAAGAAAAGTTTACTGTATTCCCTTAGAATTCAATTAGAAATCTCCCCTTAGAATAAAAAGGTGAGAGTTGATTGTTAAATAAAACTTATTTTCTAGCACTAAACTTAGAATTTCCACATAGCTCTAACTTTAGGCAAAGGAGTTATTAGTTCACCACCTACTGTGCCACAACACAAAAAATATACACAACACAACACAAAAACTGGATAAATAATGCAACCAGTGCAAGGCTTCCCTGGACACTGCCAGGCGAGGGCTGGATCCTGCATGATGCTGCACCCCATAGCAGTTGAGAGCACACCACACCTGTTGCAGTCAGGGTATTTGCATTTTTATCTGCTCTCAAAACAGAAAAAGGTCAATGTGCACTAAAAAACGCATTCTGTCACGCTGCAGTAACAGGACAAATTTTAGACTTGGTTTTCCCCAGTCACTGTCATTCCCATTAATGTGCAATGAGCTACTAGAATGTGGACACAACTAAGTTTTATCTGTTTTATTCTTTGTTGGTTCAGGACAGAAAACTTATATTTAGTCTAAAGCATGTTTTTCAGTGAATCTGTTCTGCAGTAACACTTCTAATACAAGAACAGTTTGCAGTTCACTCACTCTCCATGTCACTGACTTCTTCAGGGCCAAACACATGCTATGAATGTATCTGCACACATACACACACCTAAGTATGCACAAATACTGTTTCAAGGACATTACCATAGCTGTTCTTTTAAATTTCTCAAGTAAGGCTTCTCAATAAAATAAAAATGCAGTGGGGTAGATTTCCTTAAGATAAAACTCCCATGTAACTGCTGACACTGTATTTTCAAGCCTCCACTGTGCACCTATGGCAATGCAGAAATGGCAACACCACCAGTGAAGACTGGGTATAACATTTCCCTCATATGATGTACATCTTGCTTTGGTTGTTAATTTAGGTGATCCAGTATGTTGTGTTGTCTACACCCATGGCTCTATGAAGACAGCTTCTTAAAAGATGTTGAAATACTGGTATAGAATGCATTTATTGGCAGAGAAGGAAATAAAAAGCTAATCAGCTTATATTTACTATGATATAGTTACTCATGCTTATTTTATTTTATTTTCTCATGGGACTTATTCCTTATTTGTAATAACTGTTTCCCTTTCTTACATTCCAGCAATTTACTAAATATATTTCAAAGTTTTTAAACAGCAAATAAAGTCACACCCTGAATAGATAGTGATACCTTAAGAAAAAGTGACAACTTGTTTACAAACTATACTCGTAATATACTTTTTCTTTAACTGCATCCGATAGGTCTGCTTGAAAGCAAGATTCCTACTGCTACAGTAACTCCTCATCTCTTCACTTATGTCAAGATATAATCCTTTAATTATCACAGAGGTGGTGAATTGCTAAAATAAAAGAGTAGGACTTCAAATGAAGAAAAGGTAATGGAAACAGATCCAATTTTCTAGCTAGTGCAAGAATAATTAAGTAAACATAAAAACCAAAAGCAAAACCTACTAGAAAACAGAAGTCTGGTTCATTGAGACAAATATTTTCTTTCTAGAAGGTTAAGGATTTTTCTAAAAGGTGTCAGAAAGCCTTTACTTACTTCCTCATACTCCTCTTCCTCATCATCATCAGACACAATACTATCATTGAATGGCTCATCTAGAAAGAAGCAAAACAAAATTGTGTCAGTTAAGTTGCACCATTGTACAACTTAACAGGATCTCATTATTACCTCAGTTTTACAGGAGCAAGATTTAACCTGCTTCTCATACAGACACATCCTTTTCAGGACAACTATTGGAATAATTTGATCCTATAAGCATTCTACTAGAAATCACTGAAATCCATTCATACTTTGGAAAATGGCAGAAATAGAAACACTCTGGAATAGTTACTTTCTCATAAAATCCACAGTGACATCTCACTGTATTTACCGACAAGACTTGTATGAAAGTGTGTGCACTTGCAAGTTTGTCTATTTTTCAAATATTTTTTAATAAGAGACTCTACTTCTCCCCACAAGTACTTTAATATTATACTGCTTTTGTACATAAAAAGCTAGTACTCATGCAGAATGCTTATTTTAAGTTTTGGACAAAATTATTTCCTCAGGAAGAAAGTGGCCAGGCTTATGCTGGAAATCTGAAAACACAACTTATACTCATCAATGACTCAGACAAAAGCTCTTAAAAATGCCATTTGCAGGTAGAAGAGGAGTGGTTCTATAACCTTGAAGAAAAAATATTGTATAGTGGCAATAAAGTGCTTAAATACTTTATTTGTTCTTTTACAACCTAGAACTGTAAGACAGGCTGTGTTCTCTTTCCAAAAGCCAAAGAGAGCAGTTCAACTTGTTCTATGTTTACTGTACAGAAAGATGCAACCAGAACTAATCTCCTTTTCATTATTTGCTTTCTCTTTCTTCAGTCTTCCTTCCAGTCACAGGCAACAGAAAATGGAATAAATATTCCACCTTCTCAGTCTGTATTAACAGCATCTACAACTTTGATGACCCATCAACATCCTGTCCAAAAGGATGGTCTCTGCTCCCTATTCAGGATAAGCCATTTCACATAAAGCTACATCTCAATAGAGCAAGAGATGAGCACAGACAAACCTAGTCACTAATCCCTATTTTACAAATTTCTACTGCACTTTTGCAGTTGGCAGCAGTCTCTCATTACCATCAGACCACTGGCATAAAAGAAAACAGCCAAGGTAATTTTATTTATGATCCCAAAACTTTGGAATTGTGTCTTACTCAGCCTTTTATTTCTTCTTTATTACTACAACATAAAGGAAATTTTAAAATACTTTACTTTCAAATCCTGACATTCACTATTCACCCTCTCTCAGACCACCACACTATTGTTATTCTTTGAGGGTTCCAATGCCAAGCAAAAACATGAGCTTTTTTGTGGCTTTTGTGAAAGATTTAAAGCTCTGATAGCTGCCTGGGTTCTGACCTGAATTGAGTTGCTTGATAACAAATTCCATCTGCCGAACCATCTCTTCATTTCTTTCCTTGATAAAGCAGCGCAGAATTTCTTCCATTCCCTGGATGTAGCAGAAAACATTGGCAGATCAGTATTTCATGTCACCACAGTAACAGAGGTCTGATAGCTAAAATATCTTTTTTTTTTTTTTTTTGGTAAGGGAAAACAGAGGCAGTGTGAAGCAAACCATGGTGTCCAGCTCCAAGTGTTGCAGAGACAAAAGAAATACGCTCTCTAGATTGCTTCAAGGCTTAAACAGAGACATGTCCATGATGAACAGCAAACTTTTAAAATAGATCTGCTGCTTTTGCCCTCTGAATTCAGTACACAATAGTCATCAGAACAGAATAAAATTTGCAAACACAGAGACAACAGTGCAAGGTTCAGTGAAAGAAAGCAGAAAGCAGAACCAGCTTTGACTTTAAACCTGTTCTCTCTCTTTATGGCTCCCTATAGCCTTGACGTTGTGTCTTTAAGCATTTATGATCACTTTCAATCCTCTGTGCTCTGTGAGGTAGAACATCTGACAACAATTACGTCTCTATAACTCTCTGGGTTAGTTCTTAAGATACAAAGACATGCCGCTATCCCAGAAGCAGCTTCCTCAAACACAGGAGTTGAAACACAGTCATTACCATTAGACTAACTTTCACAGGAAATCAGTTCCTAGTTCTGAAACCTTCCTCCTGCTCCTTCCCCAAATAACCATGTCTATACTAGGCAGAAGGAAAAGCAGCAAGAACTCCTTTTAGTGGCTACCCACTAGTGCAGATTGAGAATAAGGGGAAGAAATAGCAGGTGAGATGAAAGCATCTCCAGGGGCCACAAAGAGTCTACAAAATGCTAGAAGGACACACAATTCTAAAATAACACCTTTAATTTATAATTCAGACAGAATCCTTCACACTACTGGGGCTCCACTCCTGGGAAAAAGACCTGAAAATATGGCAGAAGTGTTTGAGAAATACATTCGTACTTCCCTGAAGATCAAAGGGGAAAGGCCTCTTGTGGGTTCCCTTCTCAAAATGCCCCGGCTGCCACCTCACAGCCCTGCTGTGCCCTGCTCAGCAGGTCTCTGTCTGGGCCACCTCTGGCAGAGGTGTTGATTTTCATGCTTGCAAAGCAGCACTTCTTACCATTTCTTTGGCTTCTTCTCGGACAGAAGGGATGGCCAGAATACTGTACAGTACTCCATTCACATATGACTGGACCTAAGAGGAAGAAATAGTAATACCATGAAGAAAAACTTCTACATTCCTCCCAGCTGACTATCAAAATATAAGAGCAAAAATATAAAATAACTATACTTCAAGGAGTTTAACCAGGCTAGACTGGACTTGCAAAAATTCCCACATGGGAAGCAGAGAATGCAAAATTTACGATGCAAATATACTGTGATATGGTTGATTTAAACCAGTATGTTGCATGCCAATTTCCCAAACAGCCCCCCCTGCTTCTGATAATGAACTCTTGCAAATTGACCTAGCCATAAGAAAGAAAAAAAGAAGGAAAAGAAAGAGAGAAAAGCAGAAATAAGGTTAATTTCTGACAAACACTAATAGCAGTACAAAAAACAAAACAAACAACAGGGAAAAGACCCTGCCAGCATGAACTCAAGACAGGCTTCAAGCATTGTAGCCTCAGGCAGGATTATAAAGCCAAAGCAGCTTCATGAAAGTCACAAGTCTACTACTTTCTTATAGCATTCCTTAAAACTACAGCAAATGTGTTTCCCTGCACGTGATGTTTTGCATAATAGGTTTGCATCACACATTGTTCATCTCATGAAGAGTCAAGCTTGAGGTGATTTGGTGCATGACATTTAAGCAGCATCAGAAACTGCAATCAAGGCACATGGACTGCATGGTAACTGCATCCAAAAGCTGCCATTCCTAGCTGCCAACGTTTTTTAAAGCCAGACATGCTTCTGTCTAGAAAAACCTCTGCTTACCAAAATAAAATATATGCATTTGTGAATTTTAGGCAAAATTCATGCAACTTAATTAACGAGGATCTAATAAAGGAAACAAAATCAATTTACTTTTTACATTTTTTCCTTTCTTCTTTTTTTAAATTTTTCTTTCCACCTTTTCATTAACCCAAAGTTTGCTGTACAAATACCTTAGGATTCTCATGGTCAAGAAGACCAGAAAGAACTCTGAGCATGGGATTTGGGATACTTGCACATATTTTCTTCCCTGCAAAGGTAGAACACATAAATATGCTTGAAAAATAGAACAGATCAGAGCAAGTTTCTTTCTTACTTTTTAGAATCAGTATTAAATATAGTTTGCACAGAGCAATACTGTTTCTTGTTCCTGACAAATGCTTTTCAGCATAACTGAGTTGAAATCAGTGAAGTTATTCTGGATTTATGCAGTTGTAGTCTTGGACAGGATGCAACACAAAGGAGATTTAAAAATTTAACAAAGGCATTTTTTTTTCCTTACAAGAAGCAGATGATTTTTCACCCTTACCTTACTTTCCTTTTTAAAAGGAAATCTAATTTATGCTCTTTTTAAGTATCTTGAACACAGACAGGATCTTATTCTCTCAGAGGGAATCTCTGTTTTGTAGAAGTGAAGGCAAGGTGAAGGTTAAGCTCCTCACCCTTACTGCTCAACCCAGTTCTCTCTGTTTACAAAGAAATCTCTTACACAGAGTCTGTAAGTGGACACAAAGTGTCCTTTGAAAAGTGGACCTGGAATGGAGAAATTACAGCCTTCACATACTAATATGAAAAATAATCAAATCTTATAGGGTGTCATTGCTTAATTCTTTAGAATTCCCATAACTGGAATTCTTAGGAAAAGAATTGTGCTCAAAAGCATTGGTTATAACACTCAAGTATCTCTGGTTGTGGTTCCTGCTGCTGATTGTAGTCACTTGAAAGAATCCTGGTAAAACAGGAAAAAAAGATTCACAATCTTCCCTATCTATTTCTTGGAATAAGGTTGTAATTCAAAATGTAAGACACCTGCACTCCGCAGACAAAGATTCATGAGCAAGGCAGCACAATACTCCAGGTTGTAATCAGACAGGCAATCTGGGTCTATTAGAACATCAACCAGCCAGAAAATGAGCCCATCTTTGATCATTGCTGACTGCAGTGTGCGCCTAGGATTAAAAAACAAAATCATATCACAAATCACAAATGTCAGATCACAACATAAATAGCTTTCATATACATTTATAGGCAGTACAAGCACATTAAAAATATACTAGCCTGCCAAAAAAAAAAAAAAATCCCTAAACTACCTGTTTTGGCAGAATCACTAACCTAAGTAATTAACAAAGCCTGAAGAAACTGAAGATGCAGATTCCCATACAGTTAGAGGACTAAAACATTTTAGTAGGGGGGTTTTGTCTTTTGTTTTATTTTGTTCTTTTTAAACCTGTGAACTGCTGAGGTAAATTTCTTAATTGTTTTCTAAGGCTTCTAACTCCAGCTAAAATGGCATTTTCAATTGTCTTTTAAAATTAGTTTAAAAAGCCAGCTACACACAACAGATCCATAAAACAAATTAATTACTTCTTCTGTCACAGGTAGCCATAGCACTGTAGCACTTTTGTACTGTCGATCTGACAAATGAGGTTTTTTGCTTGAATCTATTTGCACTTTTCACTAGAGATTCTTAATTCTCATGCTCTTTTAACTCAACTTGTAGTTGTCCCCAAAGACTATGCTGAATAAAGTGCCAGGTGGCCAACCATGATCTACAATAAAAATTCTACACTTTACAATACAAAAAAAGAAGTATATACTGGTAGAAAAGTCTTACTGAAGAACAGAATTTTTCATAATATTATTTCCAAGAGGCATTATATTTAAATTGCAAAGATCAAAGCAGGTGCTTCCCTGGCTTTGATCCTCAAAGCTCATATGTTTCTTAGTGCTGGATATTGCAGCAGGCCTATGGCCTGGACTAAGCAAAACAAGGGAGCATCTGACCATATATTAAAAAAGTTTCCCTTATGTCAAGTATCTGGAATTAACCTTCTATAAGATTGTTACTTTTTAGGAAATAAAAAACGTCCAAATTTTCAGTATTCCTCCTGACTGCTGTGAAAACAGAGTTCCTCAGATCATATTTATTTGATAAATAGAGCATGCCCTTTACTGCTTTTGCATATTTCTTTTGTGGTGGGCACTTGAGTCAGACTGCTAATGCAAAAGTAAGAAACAAGACAGCCTGTGCATAGACAGCTGCAGGAAAGGGGGTAAACAGGATAAAGATGAAATCCCTGAAAAATGTTTGCAGAAAGGATAATGAAAACCTTATGCTTTGGAATGTATCACAACTCTTTTTTTCCATGTAGGATCGTCAGAGCTTTCTACATTAAGATTTTCACTTTCTTCAGTTAAGGAACACATACAAAGCACACAAGGCTGTGGCAGGAGATGTACATTTACTTGAGCCTTGACAGCTGGTAGGAAGTTAGGTTAATTCAGTCAGCAAAACTGAGTTCTCCTCCATAATAAGTGGCATTGCTTTCATCAGCCATCAGGGGTTCTGATGATTGTTATGGGAAAATCAAGTGCTCTTCTTTCCTCCCTGAACAGAGCCTAACTAGCCTGCATTTCCTCCCCTGCTGTCACCACCACACGCTCTGCTTTCATCACCTGAGGCTGAATTTCTGCAGAGCCCCCAGAACATTCTCCCATGTAAGGGAATCCTTGTCTTCAGCTTTCAGTCTGTCCTCCAGCATTTGCAGCAATGTTGGGTTCTGAGAAAGGTAGGCACGACCTGGTGCAAAAAGCGATGAAAGAACAGATGCTGAGATAGCAGCTATGGCAGAAAACCTCCCTTTCTTTGGAAAGGTAAGCAGCATTGACCTCAGTTTCCTCTTGACAAGCCACAAACTTGTGCCAAGATCCAAACAAACCTGCACAAAGTTGTGTAGCAGACCAGTTGCATTCAATCCAGACACTTAGGGTATTAGAGGTCCACACTTGCCAAATCAGTACCACACAGAATCCACTTTGAGTATATGCTTTCTAATCTATCAGTGTTTTACAATCAAGAAAAAGGAACAGAAATGTCCAAGGAGCTTGGGAAAGTCAGGTGCCCTCCTGCTACTGACTTCAAATGAGATTTCAGCGCCTAGCAATACCTAGTTCCAAAAATAGCAGCAAAGCAAAAGCTAATTTGGGACAGGCAGAGATAGAAAGCTGGATATATATGCATCTGGATTGTTAGCAGTGATGCACAAAGATTTATTCAGGTGAGGACCAGGAAAATGCAGGAGCCACAGCAGTTACCTATTTCACAGCCTGGTAGCAGATCTGCCCACAGGAAACCCAATTAATGGGGATTTTTCTCTTTAACCCTTATGGAGAAACTGAAGACTATGTTAAAGGCAGTATCTGAGTAAGTTCCCACACAGATCACAAATCATCAAAACAAGTCAGAAATACTGAATATACAGTGTCAAAATGAAAACTTTCCAGATACTGAAAAGCTGTTTTGAATGCATGTAACAAAAGAGTGAATCCAAGATAAAGGGTGCAAATAAGGCTCCAAATTTCCACATGCACTGACATGCATTTGTGAAGCACCAATAAGACAGCATTATATGAAAATGCTATCTTATTTTTTGCAGTGAATCTTTTACCTTCTATCAGTGAAGCAAAAGCATTGATGAGCCTTGCCATATACTGTCTGACTACCTCACTCTTAGAATATAATAATTGGAGGACACTTCTCTGAAAAAGAAAGCAGATGTTAATAAATCACAAAGAAGGAAAACACAAAAATTAGTCTTCTATGTTTTAAAAACTTCATTAAACTTACACAGAAAAAACCAAACCCTTTGAAAGTATATTGATTTGTCAGTAGGATGTACAATTTCTTTTTTTATTGGCAGGGGACTGAAGGTGAGATGGAAAATAAACAAACAGGCAAATTACAGTTTCTCATCTGAGTCTGTTAAAACACCATTAAACTCTGTGGTGTAGAGTGGAAGTTATATTGAGCCAAAAAAGTCCAGTTAAAGCTGGTACCTAAAATTAATATTCAGTCAGTGACAAAAAAACCCCACAAACCAAAAAAAACCTTAGTTTTGGTGATAAACTTAATTGCAGTAATATTACCTGAATAAAAATGCTTTTCTTTGACAACAAAGAGCATGGGAAGCAGCTCAGTAATTTACCAACACCACCACACTGAAATTATTTCTAATCTGATTTATTTCAGGCTTTACATATAACTTCCCTCTTACAGAAATTTAGAAGGAGAAAAACTGATGGTTGATTTAATAATCCTTTATGTTTCCTAGTGGTACAAGTGACTGTTGCAAAGACAATGAAGCCACAATAAACCAAGTAGGCTCAGTGCCTCGAACCCCTGGGAAACTCAATTATGCACAGAAGTCACTACAACCAATGAAAAAAGTTGTGCTTTTCTTAGCAACAGTACTGGGTTATCAGGGACTGAAACAACTTTTCAAAATAAACACACCAGCAATTCCCCTTCCTAAAGAAAGGTGCCGATCCACCTCAAATTCACAGAGACACAGTTGATCATTGCAGGTGCACAATGACACATTCCATAGCGGCACTGGGACTGAAGTCCTAATTTAGTTCTTATCTTAGATCACTGAAATGAATTGAGTGTATTATTTAACAATACACAATCACTCAAAAAGAGACACAGGATCTGATAACCAAGACTTAAAGGGCCTCAGGCTTCGGTTCAACTCACAGAAGTGAAGCACAGGGAGGTGATAAAACTTCGATTTGTCCACAAGAACTGTGTCTACACTAAGAGTTCTTGTAATGCAAAGCTTTGCCATCAACATTTAAAGACTAGGATGCAGAAGCTAAATGTATCACCCAATTTTGGCACTACTACCTTTTTTTCCTTCTCCTCTTCCAGAGAGCAATAAAATTTTATTATCAGCACTTCATAGACATAAATGAGCAGTATCACACAGAAGCTGGACAACTGACAACTCAGTTCAGCTGACCTGACAGTTGCTGTGGCAATCTAGGAGGTCATTACTGATGTAGGCTTGCATGATAGTGTCTCTCTGTTCTCCAGGATATGATGTTGTCAAGCGCTAAAATAAATAACAACATAAATAAACAAGTTTAAAAAACCCACAAAAAGCCAAAACTATGGATTGATGACCCCTGAAGATTTTAAAGGTGCTGATACTCTGTAGCTGAGAACCTCTTTCATGGGGAGCAGTAATTCAACCTCAGTGACCTAAGGGAAAGAGATGAAATGAACTGACCTGACCTCAGCTATGTGATCCATTACAAAACTGTTACTTGGGAGCTGTCATCACTGTCCATACAGGAAGGATACAGAATTACTTCCCATAAAGTTAAAAAAGCCCCTTTAACAGCTACAGATGTGGTGCTTTTCTTAAAAATCTGAGACAGAGCATTGGGCTAGAAGTACTTTTGTTCAGAACAAACAGATTGTTTTTTATGTGAAAATGGACACTGCAAATTGATCAGAATTCCACTATTATCATCTTTCATGACTGTCACTTTGAACACACCAGCTTCCTTTTCAGCAGGAAAATGTAACTTCCTGTTGTCACCTGTAATTTTTCTGAAATGTCATTACATGACCCAAGTCAACCAAAAGGTAGGTTCCTGTAATATACCTTGATTATAAAGGAAAACTGGTGATTAGAGTCAGGTATGTCTTGGATACAGCAGTATTTATATAAATATAAACCAAAAGGATATGTGGAAAAAGGAACTGCCTAAAAACAATTTCTTTGAAAGCACATCAGAAATTATTTCCACTGAATATCCCAGAAATCTGGGAATTCTTCATGTGAGGAATCTGTCTCTCCTCAGATGAGAAGAACACTGCTACACTACAAATAGACACCTCCTGCCTGGGCTGCCTTCATCATTTCAACAGCCTTAGCAAGCTTCACCAACAGGAATTTGCCTGTCATGTTGAACTCATCACCAGAACAACCATCTTGTTTGCTGAATGGATCTTAGTTTGAATGCCTCCAGAGGCATCCGCTGTCCTTACCCAGCGCAGAGCCTGCAGCAAGAGGGCCTTGAGACGATCACTTCCTGTAATCAAATCTTTCTTCAGCTTCTCATAATCCAGAGAGGGCAGCAATGGCACATCCTGCACCTTCCTAAATGCAAAAGGAAAAAGACATTCATCAAAACTCTCTCTCCTCATTCAGCGCAGCTGATGTTACTGAGGTGAGAAGAGCCAAAACAGGAAGTCTGTTTCAGGAAAAGAACTTCCACATCTTCACACTTTTTATCACTTTTTTAATCACTTTTTTATCACTTTTATTACCATTATAATGTTAGAACAACAGACTCGTTAAATGTGGGGTTATTTCTTACTTATGCATGCAGCTCGTTTACCATCATAACTTGCAGACAGTAAACTGACAACAAGACAGCTAATATCTGAGATTTTTAATGGCACAAAACAGTACAGTAACATCTTTTTTCCCCCTTCTCTACTGGACCACAAGGGCAGGAGGGCAGCAGCTCGTAGCTCTTGACACAGAAACAGATGCAGTAAAAAGCTGCAGCTCCAACTCCACCTCTGAGCCCTCATGCATACAGAAATGTCTTCTCCAAGGCAAAGGTGGTGTGGGCTGAGTGGATTTTTACAGCCTGGAGTATGCTGACTTAACATGAGACTTAATACAGGACTACTTTCTATGCATCAATACTATCTTGCTATTTTGAAATTTAACACTGCAATAGAAGTTACCCTTAAGAAAACTGCTTCCAGTCAGTGTTTCAATCTTAATATTTAAATATAATCCACTAAAATGTTTTAGTATCTTCCCATTCTACCACTTTTCAAAACAAATTTTATGTCTTATGTATAATTGCCCCATTATCTTGTAAACAACAGGATAAAAATAGTGTCTCAAAAATTTAATAAAACTTCACCTTGAATATACCATCTCTATGCAGTATTATAAGCCAAAATTTATTAAGTCAAACACAAAAAAAATTAAAGTTAAGGCACCCAAAAATCCATATTAGTGACTCCCCCTTTTCCTGGATTTGTCAGAATCAAACCAATAACAACAACAGAACTGAAATATGTGGAAACACTAAAAATACAGCAACAACCTCACATGTGTGGAATGGCAGATTTACTGGATTAACAACATGCTGCTGAAATTAGAGCATTACTGAAGCTGCTCAGCAGAAGAACACAGATCACACAATATTTGCATCAATGTTCACTGAGGTCAGTGGAAGCATGGAGGAGGAGTGAGTCCCATTTGCAGACAACTGGCAGCGTGTACTTCAGTTTACAAACCTCTCCTCTTCTCTACAGACAGAAATGAAGCTCAGCAACAAATACTTACATAGAGGATAAAGATGCTCTTAACATTGTGGAAGCCTGAATCACAAAAAGAAAGAAAAAAGGAAATTACAGCATATAAGTCCAAATTTCGCATAATGTTATTAATGAGGTCCAAAGTGAATTCTTTCACTAAGATTCTGCAGTTCTTTTCCTATAAAAACCTGTGCTGTAAACCAGAAACACAGCTAAAGAAAGAGCACTTCAGTGTTTATCTTTCTTTTCCCTTAAAGTGTTTTTCAGGTCAAAATCTCTTTTGTTATGATCTGGCTATATTATCCTCATCCACGTACTCCACAAATTACCTATGCTTGAAGCATTAAAAAAATAATAATAAAAAATGACTAGAAAGTACTATCTGAGCCTGCTGAGGAAGATGAAGAACTTGCTAAGCACGTTCACTGACTTCATAAATTTTCATACCTTTAAAATTGCAATAGTATTTCATTGGAGACCCAGCATGCATTCCTGCATATAAATTTACTGTAATTCTTTGCTCCAACACTAACGTTATCAAGTGCCTGCTGCTATCAAAATATACCCCTATATATAATTATTAATATGTAAAGACAGGACTATGTATTCTGGTATGGATAAAACCAATATGAAATAGTGTGCCATTTCTTAGTGGTTCTGCCTAGGATATTATAATTAAATCCTGGATATTTCTTCTCTGATGCAGGGTGACACAGTGCCTGTGCAGGCAGCACTGCACAACAAGGAACACCAACACCATATAAAAGTTCCACATCAAAGTTGTCTGCCTCAGTAAGTACTTTTTGCTAGACTTAATTGTAGGTAAGAAAAGAAGCAGCAATTCTGGCATAAGAATGCTTCATGTCGTGCATTCTGATGTCAACTACATGTTGTATTTGCAGAATATTCAATGTCATCTCTTTGTGCTGATCTCTCTGCTAAAAATCTCTCATTACCATTTATGCCTGTAAAACTGGTCTTCTCTCCTAACTGAGCCTCTTTCAATGGGAACTATATAATCAATGTCTATTGTCAGACTTAAAACTGGGATTTAGGAGACAAAAAGCATGAAATACCATAGAGAATATTGAATTACACCAACTGACATTCTTGAAAACAACCTCATGGATATCCTTGTAATACAAGGAACTGCTCTCTTAGATGTGAAATAAGCTTATGTGCACATTGGAAAGCATTTAATATTATGTCAATGAATGACTTATATAAAGGCCATACACCTCAAAAGTAAACTGTCTGGACCAGCAGTTCTCACATCATCGTTTATCTTACACAATACAAAATTCTTTTTAAGTATCATATCTGCCCCTAGACTGTTTTGCCCTCATTCATTTTCCTTAGCATTTTCAATAAGTATAAAGAGTTTTGTTTAAACAAAACTGTTTTCTCAGTCAAAACCTAAAACCTTGTAGCTGCATGTGCAATGAAATCACAAATCACTTTCGTTGCTTCTGTCAGCACCTTTCTCCTTTGTCCATTAGGGGAAATGGAGGAAAGTGACTATAGCACTTGAATGCAAAAAAAATTACAGAGCCCTTGGAGATGGAAGGTTGAACAGAGAATAGCAGTGCGTAAAGAAACAGAGCTGGGCACTAGGGCTATAGAGATGCATATAAAGATTCTCTGCTTCTCAAAAAAGATTTTTTAACACACCTCTTTGCTGTCTTAGAAAGAAAAATGTGCTCCAACCAAAATCTAACCAGAGGATAACTGGTTAAGACACACATATCCCTCTTCTACACAAATAAAACTTTATGGCAAGTGTAGGATTTTGCAAGCTCTTATAAAATTTCAAACTACAGAAACTTCAACTGGAAAAACATTCAGATCAAATGGGACAAGGTCCTATTAATTCCCAAATTACTTTTTAAGCCAGCAGATGGAGCATAGCAAGGTATTTAGTACGACTTCCTTCTGTACTCTTCCTACACCAAAAAGGCACCAGAGAGTGAGGCAGGCCCTGCACTGGGGCTCTGAGGGCAGAACCACTGAGCTGGAAAGACTTCTGGTCAGTCTGCTGATCAGACCCAGTCTATCAGTCTAGAACCTGCACAGGAGGAAGGAAGTTCTTTCAGGCTTTTGGTGTTTCTAGGAAAGCAATAAGGATAAAGTTCATATTACATGAGGTTCAATCATCAAGGCTAAACAGGAATGGAGAAAGATTTGGGGGGCTAGTTTGTTCTTCACTGCACTGTCATTTCTCATTCTGACTACAGTCAGCACCACTGATAAGGAGAAAGAATGCAAGCATGTTACAGGCAGAGGTTTCCTTTCTTCCTTTTCATCTGCATTATTGCAATTAGTCATAAGTAAGCTAATCTGTATCTGTGGCACGCTGAGTAAGGCATTGGCTCAGCAGATACACTTCTAGTCCTGATTCAGCCACCAACTGCAGACAGAATCCAAACACACCATTTCATGTCTCTGGCTCTCAATTTTTTTAATCTGAAAAGCAGATACAGGCATCAATCTCTTGAACAAGCTGGGTTTTGAGATCTACCAATGAATGGCAGAGTGCAAGAGCTAACGATTGAATGCTTATAGCACAATCACCATAAATAGAAATTATTTAGTAGCTCTTCTTCTCATTTTTCTTAGATTACAAGATTTATTTCCTCAGCATTTTCTCCCTAGCCCTTCCCCCAGTCTTTCCTGGAACAGGTTAACCATAATTTTAACCTTTTGATTGACAGTATAATTTAGATTGCCAATGAAAGGCAGAGTGTGAAGAAACTGTGGCAAACGTGTTCCTATGTCCCAACACTCATAGACTTCATCTTGAAAAACATACATTTCATGCAAAACCTATCTTGAGAGAGGATCATTTGTCACAACTGAAAGACATGCAGAAGCTCAGTGTCTTAAGGAAAGAAAAAGAATCACAAGAAAAAACAGCCCAAGCATAGCTCATTCTGGTAGGATCATGGGTATGACTTATGTTTGTGTTGGTTCTTGCCAAAGCCAAACCAGGTGCCACATTAAGTCAAATAATTCTGTCACGATGCACATTAGCCACAGATGGCATCCCTTTATTTTTGAACAAAGACAGGCATGAATATGAACAGCATGGAATAAACCAAAGAAGTTCAAAGGGAAAAAAAAAATCAGTATTTATAAAAGAAAGCAGATGCACTTCATGTGCAAGCCAAAACCACAACTGATTTTATCAAATACTGCAGCCCTATATTCAAGCCATATCCCCTTTGCTGTTTGATGTATATATTCATAATATGCTGAAGGCAAAGCTGAAAGCCAGATTCTATCCTCAGTTCTCACTCTGAAAATGTGCTGTAAGAATTCAGTGCAAATTCAATGCAGATTCAGAATTAATAGTCAAAGATAGGTGATGAATATGTGAAGAGTGAAACCAAAATTTGAGCAGATTTCTACAAATCATTAGAACTCACAAATCTATGTTGAGTTCATTTGTTACACACTAATAACAAGAAGACTGTTCCACACAGCCTATGAGGGATTAGACCCTGAGCTTGTGTAACCTGGCAGGTCTACTGGGGCTATGCAAAGTATTATTTCATAAGAAGATCTGCAAATGTTTTTAATAACTTTTTTCCTACTTATACTAGAGATATGCTGTTATGAAAACTTCCCACTTGCCTTATAAAACAGGTTCTCTAAGACATCTGATGTGTACATTAAAAAGTCACACAGTAATACTGTGTGATAATGTAATGACAACACAAATGTCAGAAAGAAATATAAAATACTATACATAAACAGTGAGGGGAGCTGAAAGCTACCCATATATTCAAGAAATACCTCAGACAGGTATCAGAGTCAGACAGCTTTACAAAAATTTTATAAACTCTGCACAGTAAGCTATTACATTCTACATTGTATAAAGTTACATTTAACTAATGATTTATACTAATCTGTATAAGGAAAAAGTTTTTCTTCAGTAAAAATAATTTGATTCATAATTGCTCATCTGTCATCAACCTTTCTCAATCTCAAAACAGTGCATTATATGAAGGAACAAAATGCTTAACATCAAGCAAAAAGTGTCCATTATGAACATTTATGTCACCAATGGGAACAGGTTGATTGATACAGGTGATCTTTCACCATAGGTGGATGTGGGTAGTGTTCGCTACATCAAGATAAAAATAAGTATGTAAGGAATAGTCCATTGCATTCAATACTTCTATGACTATTTCTCAAAATAAAATGTTGTTCTAAGTGGAAAGCTGAATGCCCACAAGGGTTTACTTTAATTCCAGGTGATATATATGTTTGAAACTTAGGCAGCTTTTCTTGAAAGACAAAATCTTGTTTTACCTAAAGAAAGTGGTAAAAATATAAATAAGTATTATTTTAAATTGACTGGCATCTTTCAGAATTGGTGTCCATCACTTTTATGAATTGATTACATACTGAGTTACTTAGAAGTAGACTCATTTCCTTTCTTCACAAAGAATGCACTGACTATGGGCAAAATTAGATACTTATGGTGTCCTTGTAGTATTGCCAGAATACAACCTTCCATCTGGGTTACAGAAGTCACAGGCAATACAGAGAATATAATTTTGTGTTTTCAGTGAAAGAGGATCATTTTAACTGTGTGAAAGAATTTCATAATCCTTACTACCAAAAGGGAGTTTGACTTTAGGAACAAAAATTACAAATATGTAGAATACAACACCCCTCTGAAGAACATGAATCAACTTGCTGAATTATCTTGAGCTATGATATTTATTTGCTTTGTCAAAGGTGTTGTGGGGTCAGCTGGTTTTGGCACACTTCAGAGAGAATGTATACTATACACAGATGATCCCATGGAAGAAACAATTGCTTTCTGCATGCTATAAGAAGCTGTGTTTCATGTGAAAGTTGTGGACAAAGCTGCTCTTATGTTGACATGCTGTGTTATGTGCATTATGAAGCCATAAGATTAGCCAGAACATTTATTCCATTCCCCATGCAGAATTTCCAAGCCCTGTACATTTTCTGGCTCTTCATAAACCACACAGTTAATGTCATGACAAGTTAAAATGCAGGGAAAATTGCTGCACGTTGTGAAATAAAGAGAAATACAGACTGTGACAGACTGAGCAGGCAACATGAAAGGAAATAAAGATAGACACTTACATATCCGTCATCACAAGGGCTCATAGAGTAATATCCCTTTATAGGCAAACAGACACACATTAAAATAAAGAAGATTAAAAAAATAAGTTAACAGAAGTAAATCACAGAGAAATGCACAGTTCTAAAAAAATAATCAGTATAAATCAGCTAAAAATTAACAGACTATTAGCTTTGAAAAGAAAAGTATAAACATGTTCTTCCAATCCTCATACTTGTATGTCTTAGAACTGAAATTGCTGTGTCTCTTCTGTGATATATTTGGAAATTTTCCTCTCAACACCTGGCAAACACACCTAGTCTGCACATTGTTCCACACTGTCAGAGTCAGAATAGCTACACACAAAGCACTGACAAATTGACAGGAATATATGACCTGTGCTGCTCAGTCCACTGAGGCAGCCAAGAAAGATACCCTGAACATGGCCTGGATCAGAAGACCTCAGCTTCTGAGAAAGAACCTGCCACTATTCTCACACTTGCTTTGACTGCAGTTTCTGACCAGCACATAACAAAGACTGAGAGAGACAATTTAAGGTGTTTCAGCAATGTTATCAATTCTTCATCCCAAAAGGTTCCAGGGATAAACTTAGAAAGTTTCTGGAGGGA
Organism: Ploceus nigricollis; assembly: GCA_013399945.1. NCBI lineage: Eukaryota > Metazoa > Chordata > Aves > Passeriformes > Ploceidae > Ploceus > Ploceus nigricollis. The sequence continues at coordinate 54,325 of VXBC01003876.1, read as the reverse complement.
AACCTAGTATGTAGTTACTAAAATAAAGAACGGTGCTAATTCATTGTTTGAGTAGTTTAGTACAAAATATGCCATGTTCTCCTTAATTAGACTAAAATACTTAGAACAGCTTTGTATCTAAAAAGAACAGTCTTAATTAAAAATAAAAGTACACAGTTCAACACAATGAAATAAGACCAACATTAATTATTTGCTTCCAATTTCTTTGTGCAAACCTGCCAGTACTTACTTCAGAGGACATATTTGTACACATGAATAAGCACATATATACCCTATTTAGCAGGCTGCTCTTTAACAGACATATACAGCCTTACACAGAAGACATAAGAAACTTGCCACTCTTCACTGTGAGCAGAAAATGAAGTTCTTTTTATTCTTTAACCAATTTTAAAAATCTGACATTCTTTTCATTACCATGATACTTAGAATTCCCTGATGTGAATGATTACTTTAACTTTCATGGTGCTGTACACACATACAGACAGTTCCTGGCAAAGACAATTTAAAATTAAATTTAACACAAAGGATGACATCAATAGAGACCAATAAGTGAGCAAAAGAAACCAGGAGATAAACTGCATCATGATGAGAGACATTTCAACACATGCACAACCTAAGCCAGTGAAAATGGACATAGGCATCAAGACAAAAGATGACATTAAAGTAAAGTTTTAACATTAAAGGAATCACAAAAGGTTGGACCAGACAACCTTTCAAAGTCCCTTCCAAACTGGGCTATTCTATGATTTGAGGACAGTAACAGGAAGAGTTTGTGGAAACCCCTACTGAAGGCAATACCTTACCCTTAAAGAGTTCATGTAAACAAAAAACCTTGCAGCAACTTGTGAAAAGGGCATTATACACTGTATCAGCAGGAAAAAATTAACTTCTTCTTGCTTACCTGAAGAGGTAGGCTTGTTTCTTCTTTTCCATACATAAATGGGAACATATGAAAATAATCCCATGGACAGATGCAGAAAACTGATTGTGTCATCCAAAGAAAAGCTCACTTAGGGCAGGTGCTGTTTGCTGCAATATGCACTTTATTTTTAAATGAAAGAGCAAACATCTGCATAATAATGCCTGGTGAATCCACTCTGAATGGTTTAGAGAGTGATTAAAAAACCAAAATAAAAACCTTCTGTTACCCTCATCCTAGGTTTCATGTGGTCTGCTGGTGCAGAAATTTCATAAGTAAGAAATGGAATACTTGCCACCAACTATTACAGCTTGATGGCAAGTGCACAGTTGCAGTAAAAACCATGTTTGAGGAAAAAAGCAAAGAGTACAAGAAAAATAGGAGCCCATAGTAGTCATTACAACTATCCCAAAAAAAAAAAAATCTTCCTTGTTCACAGTTTGTAAGTGACAGTTTAACTTTCCAGAGGTAATTTTGTCCAGTGACAGAACTTAAAAAACCCACCCCACTACTTTTCCACAGCTTCAAGAGTAGTATCAAAAGAGACCCAAAACTTGCAAGGGACATTAATTCACCTAATTGTAGCTACAGGTAAATATAATCAGAATGAATAGCAGCAAAAACATAATGGGTATTTATTCTATTCCATGACACAGGTGCAATACTTGCAAACAACTTTACAGCTTTCAGGTCACAGAAAGATTCTCCAGTGGTTAACACCCATCTCTACTATTGACAGAAAGTGCACATCTGAAGAAGCAGTTCTTGTTTTGCCTGTAATCCAAAACTTAGAGAACCTTATTACCATATCCCTAATCCAAAATATTCCAGGAAGATGTACACCTTACTTCAATCCAAAAAACCTGGTTTTGGGTTTCAGACTTGAGTCTGTGCTACTTTTGGTGGAGTGTGAATGTACTGTGTTTGTGAAAAAAAGCCAGAATCCTCTTGGCTTCATGATGTGTATTGAACAGAAAACTGCAGGTATCAAAAACTACAACTCCTGCTTCTTATCCACCAGACAAATCAAGACTAGAAAAAGGAAAATGGTAAAAAAACCCCCAAAAACCTTATCTCAAGAGTGTAAAAAATATAAGGGACTGTGGTAGTCCTGTAATAGATGACTGTACTTGAAAGTGTACTTTTCAAATTTACCATTACTCTCATCAGTTCCCTATCCAAAGGAACACTAAAAAGTCAGGAATCTATTAAATCTTCAAATAAATGTTTCTTCAGCTTGTCAGACCTGCTGCTCTGACCTTCTGTTCTTAAATCCACACCTTCTGCTCTGACAATTCTCTCAGGTTTCTTATCTCCCAATTCAGGACCGCACATGTCAAATGACATGATGGAAGGTGGAGATAACATTCAACTGCAGCTAAGAGTAAAACCTTAGGGTGAAACAGGGCTTTAGAGGCCTTGGAAACGTCTCCCAGCTGTTACAGTAGTGTGACCTCTCCCCCACTGCATGCAGCAGATGCATCCTGTTAATGGATTGTAGATCAGGCTCACAAGCTGACCCAGGAAGTCACAGAGCTGGCAAGAGGCATGGAGTTGTTCTGCAAAAGAATGAGATCCAATCCAGCTCACCAGAGAACACAGAGCTGACACTAGAAGCCCTTGCTAAGTAAGATTTCAGGGTAGATTACAACAGAAAACTCTTTTGGCTGTCATTGCCTCAGGTCTGAAAGCCAGCTCAGTAAGACTTGCCTCTGGGATTTGTTCTCCTGATATAAATTTCTATCAGTTTGAAAGGACAGGCCTTCAGCCATGGTGGGGGGCAAGCAAGGAAGTTGATGTTTGCACATTAACAACTGATACAGGTCACCTTTATTGTAATTTCAAAGCCTGAGACCTCACAGCTTACTACTGCACAATATGACTTTTCCCAAATTAAATTTGAGCACAACGTACTGGGAACAAAATGAACTTTGCATACAAATAATGCTACCAAGGATATAATCCAAGGTATATGCCTTAATTTCCTTGGACAATACTTCATTTTGGTTACAGTACTCATATAATCCTCCTTCCCAGTCTAACTAAAAATTACCAGTGTAGCTGATTTAACAAAATATACTCTAACGCTCAAGTACAGATCTCAGAGAATGATGCAGTTTTAGCATTTTCTGCTCTCAGAACCTGACCCAAAACCTGGACTGTCCCCTGAGTTGCACCAGTACAACTGGCTGTGAACTCAAGCACCTCCTCTTTCCAAACTATGTAATGCATGTCCACTCATACCCTAAATAACAGTGGTGGAAATTTAAGGCTGCATGACAGTACAAAAAAAAAAATGTAATTTCATTGCTAATGATTCCTTTTTCTGCTCATTTATTTACAGACATTGATCCAGCAGAACCAATTTATTTCAGGGCCTTGTCCGGACATCAGTGATGTCAGTGAGATAGGAGCATCCTGAACAGTCAAGGTGAAGTGGGGAAAAAAAAAACTAACAACCAACAAACCACCATATTTAATGCCTGATAAAACTCTTTAGACAATGACTGGTTTTTTTTAAGCCTCTCACTTATCTTGCCTACAGAATGTGGTAAGATGATGGTAAGGTAAGGATAAAAAAAGTAGCTGCCCCTCTGCTAGTCTCTTCTCTCTGTAATTTTGCAGTTGGCTGCCCCTTACAGCAGGAGGTTTGTGAAATGGAGTAGCTGGAAAGACCACACTCTAGTGCCTCTAAGTAGTTACGGGCAAAAAGTGAATGAATCTTCCAACACAAATCCAGCACAGATGCTGTGAACTCGTGCTACTACTTAGTCTGGGTCACGGTGCCTCCAGCTGTATTCCAAAACTTATGCAAAAACCTGAAACCACTTACGGGTAGAACAATAACATCTGAGTGTATAACAATGAAGTACTTGAATCCTTGAAGAAAAGGTAATGGCATGCCTGAGTGGCCTAGTGGCAAATAGTCAGAATTTTAGTTCATCTCATCTGGCTTCCTGCATCAACAAAGCCAGGGAGTGGTTAGAAATATTCTGGGATGAGAAAGGAATCTCTTTTTTTTTTTTTTTACCATTTTCCTTTTCAAAAGACAATATCTATTTTTTCTTCTAACATTTATTTGTGTGTCTACATGTTTACTATTCATGTATAAAACTAGAACTCTTTACATAGGAAATAAACAAGAAAATATAATCAAGAGAGGACAAAAAGAAAAGATGAGGGAACCTGATTATGATGCAGTTAAGGTCTATATGCAAAGACTGTGATTAGCCCTCCAAAACTTGGCTAATGCCTCAGAGAGCCTGTGTGGATCTGCTTATAGAAACAATATGAGAGTTCAACCACAGTAGCTGCTAGAACCTCAGTGTCAAGGTGTGACCTAAACCAGTCTAGAAACCCTTAATCTAGACAGTCTCAGGGCTATAACTGGACTGGTCCTTCACTAGAAAGTTTGGCTGTCACAGCAACTACCTCAAATTGTGTGGATAAATGAGCCACAAAGTCAGACAGAAATAGTTCTGCTAGCAAAGCCGAATATAAAAATAGATACAACTGTGCCAGGAGAACACAGCTTTGCTCAGGTTAACCTAGTTAAAGGAGACAAAAATTTACTTCCAGCAGGGATAGAAATCCACCACCAACATATCCTCTTTCTCTAACCTATCTGCATAGCTGGAGACTGTGTCAAAGTGGCCATAGTGCCATAAGTATAGTGGCAAAGGTGCTTTTGGAGCAGAAATGCTTTTAGAGACATTTCTAGGAAAGCAGAAACCAGAACCTTCATAAGGATGACTCTTCCCTCTGCCCCTTTCCTAAAAGGGTTCAAGAGACTGGAGGATCAATGTATGATAAGAAGAATAGAAATAATAAGCAAAACCCTGGGCAAATGGAGCACCTTGAAAGCAGAAGAGAAAGAGAAGTCTTGATGCAAGCAGAGAGCAGGAACAGAGAGAAGAGGGCACGTGGCTGTACAGAATGGGTGATCCCAGTACAGGGAAGGAGAAACACATACAACCTCAACAGCAGATGGCGAAAATACAGAGGACTACTGAGGTACCTAGAGCATTATCTCAAAAAGCCACTGGCAAGGAAAGAGGAAAGACCTCTGAAAGTTGCTGGTTAGAAGAAAGATGAGGTAGGAGGAGGGATATTATGGGATGGGAGATGAGATAAGCTATGGATATGATATAAATCTGAGGAGAGGGGAGCAGCAGACAGCACCTAATATTGAGGTAGCAGACAAACAGATGCTGGTTCCTTCCTGAAACCCTGAAATAGCAGCTTTTGCACGCTGTTTAAAAGTGCACCTCCTAAACTCATGGCAGGTCAGAGAAAGGAGCTCTGACCGTTAACAGGAAAGTGAAGGCATTTAAAACAGCCTGAAGAGCAATGAGGGATAATACTTATCTCTGAAAATATTAGCATGTAGAAAAGAAAAAGAAGCATTTGTATTATCTCTTTATCTTTCTGTAGCAAATTTTCAAGAAGAACAAAACGTACCCATAGCATCATTGTTATTAAAAACCTTGGCTAGAATAAGAAGCAGAAATTTTATTTTCTTCTGCGTTTCCTTTGACACTTCACTAAGTTCTCTTGCTACGAAGTTAAGTACACATGAATGCCTGCCATGGCAAAAACAACAAGCACAGTTCATGATTTTGGCTTGTCTTTGTAGAACAGTGGTACACAATATTTTCTCAGTAAAATGTTTTGATGCACTTTTGTGATTAATGCTTATTTAAAGCATTTATCATGTTAGCATTTAAAGCATGTTAACATTTTAACAGACACAAATTTTGCTGTCCTCACAATAACAGAATTAACCATACTGGTCATTGACCAGCATCTGAGATCAACAAAACAATGTATTGCCATATTCTTATACAAGCTTGAACACATTGTTTTGTCTTTCCCATTACAGAACATTTATTGTTCTATATGTAGTTTAAGTAGTATTGTCTTTTAAGACAGTTACTGTAAAAATCTCAAACATTTATACTTACAGTTCCAGGCCTTGTGAAGTCAATGTTGTGTGCTACAGTTTGTTTCAAATGATTGCTAAACAAGCAAGCACAAACACTTTGAATATACTCTGGTGTAATCTAAAAATTAGGAAACAAAATGAGAACAGGATTAAGTAAAACTTACACTTTCTACCAGACAAGCGTTTCTATATTAAAGGCTGTTTGTTTGGTTTTTTTAAAGAGTAAGAAATCACACACCTGAGGCTCACTGACACAAGCACAAGGTATATACTGCAACTACCATTCTGTACAGAAATTTTAAAAACTGTAAATTCTCTTTATCTGGGAATTGTTATGCTAGTCACAAAACTAGTGCTAAACACTTTCAGAGAGTCTAGGAGAAAACCAGATTTCGTCACACCTCTATTTGCATACAGATTTTTGTGAATCAAAACGTTCAAAATCAAATCAAATTAAAAAATGAAGCAGTTTTGAGCTTGAAACAATGCTGACGTGTTGTTTACATAACGAGCAGAACTTACACAACTGTCTTGTACAGCAGAGAGAATAAATATGAATTACACAGTACAGCACTTTGTTTTTCAATGCAAAACATCTCAGTGGGTTTAGTGTTTTTGTTTCGGGAAATCTACACCTCAACAGAACAGCTTAATTTCAGGAGAGTTAGTACCTTCCCCAGAAGAGAGGACTGAGATTATAGAAATGCAACGGGGGACCCTTCTGATATTCCCAGATCTTCAGCAGGACAATGAACCCCTTCAAATTCAGAATGCTGTAACTTCAATATCACTTTATTCAGTACCCAACTCCACTCTGGATTTAGAAATAACAGAATCCAGGATCCATAACGGAAGAGCACCCTCAGCTGGACACACTGGGGAAGCACCAAACGAGTGCCCCGCACAAGGCTCACAAAGGAAACGGAACAACATCCGCGACAGAAGAGAACCAGCGTCCGGTTCCCGACCACAGAGGGTAATTGGATATCACCTGCAGAGCACGGAGGTGTGAAATGGGAGGCAGCAAATGAATGACTGTGATTTTATTGTCGAGAAGATACCTTCCCTAATCTGCTGTAAAGCATAATCCACCCAAAGGCAAATTCTTCCCTGCAGCAACAGCGAGCAGTGATCACAGAGCAGAGTAACAAACCATATGGTGTTCATGCTGATGACAGGAGGAAGGTACATACTGACTTTTCAGCAGGCAGCACAGGAAATACCAGGTCATTCTCCCTGCTAACAATTCACAGCTCCTTCAAAAGCACCTAGAGGCCACTAACATCTGCCATAAGAACAGCCTTCAGGTTACACAGAACTTATGCTCCCAGAGGAGCACAACACATGAAAAGACAATCAACTTCATACAAAAAATACTCCTAAAAAAGTTGTACCTTCTCCACTTACATACATGTGGCCCATTTCACATGATGAAGAACTCATTCACTCCTACCTCCCTGTTCCCTTTATCAATTAAATTAGCAAGTCCAGTTTAGCAGAACAGAGAGCAAAGCTTTTCCTTACCAAAATTTTGGATAAGAAGATTGTTTCCACTACCGTGGAATTTCAAACAGACCTGACTGAAGTTTTAAATACACAACAATTGTTGATGGGCTGGACTGCAATCAGTAATCACCAAAATGCCCTCTAATAACTGCTGCTGCCAAAGCTCAAAAGGGGATCTGAGATGTCTTGTGAGATAGTGATAAATTTTTCAAGATTTCTGAGCAGCACAATTCAACCCACTTTTTGCACTTCTTTTATCCTCCTTCACCAGGGCAATGGGAGAACTGCTTATCCAAAGTGCTGTGTTTCCTTAGTAAAGAGCCACAGCTCTAACAGAAATGCTTATAACTATGAAGCTTAATTCACCCTTTGGTCTCCATTTTCTGGGGGGTGTGGAAGCAAGTGCACATCTGGGTCATCTCTTACCATCTTGCCAGTGACTGTGGCCTCCAAAGAATCCACCAGCTCTGCAGTGACTTCAAGGAGACCACGGTAGTCCATCTGCAACTTGCGCAATCGTTTCAGGTTGGTCATGTACCTGTGCTCACGCCTCACTAACTGCTGATGAAGATGTTGCATCATTTCTGTCAAGAGAATAATAAAAAAAGAAATAGCATCACCTATTCAAACAAAAGGACAAAAGAACTCACACGCATTTTTACTGCTTTGAACGGACAACCTCAATTTCTGAGGTGTGGAATTTGCCTACAAGGATAATTTCATGCCTCTAGCAAGATTCCATTTCATTGCAACACCTACGAGTATTTATTAAGCCTTAATTGTCCAAAGAACCAAGTCCTTTACACTTACAGTAGCAACACAACTATAAGGCAGTAAACATCACTGAATACACTTGTGAAGAGGATGATACATTACTTAGTGGTTAATGGTAAACTCTATCACTTACTTTTAATATCCTAAGTTTCTGAAAATAACTCAAATATGTCTTTAATTTCTATCAGAATAATAAAAAAGTTACATTTCTGATACTTTTTGTTCCTTCAGGTTCAATTACTTTCGAGACAAAAGCAAACTGAGTACCAGAATCTTTGTACTCCACCCCAGTCTCAGACTTAGTCAAGCCAGTGTTCTGCATGGAATGGGCACTGAACCTGGAGCTGTGGTCCACAGTGCAGATCTCTGTGACCAGACAAAACCATGAAGGGAAGCACAATAATTCTATTGTTACAGCTGATGTGTATTTTGCTAGAACATTATGTTTTAAATAAGTTTGCTGAAAAGCCAGTACTGCTTTAGTGTTGTGAAAGTGGCATCGGGCCCATCTGCAAACAGACACAATATTTACCATAGGACGTTTTGTTAAACAGCACGAAGGAATCAGCTTGACTGTGGAGTTTCAGACAAAAGTAGGATTCCCTTGCACAGACTGAAAATCTTCCTGGGTTAAAGTAAAGCGTTCTAAACAGCCCAGTATGACACAGTTTATTTCACTGATAAACGATAAGCCACAGATCCTGTTCAAATCCAGCAAAATGCATTTTAAAAACCCCCAGATCAATAACCAAAAACACCACTAGAACAGTAACATTAAGCAATCCTGCTGAAACTGCTAAGCTTCTCACAATTCTGTAAGCTGTTAAACTAATCTCAATTTCAATCAATATTAACTTAAAAATCAGTAGAGTTAAGATGACTTCCAAAGACAACCAAATTATTCAGCCTTGATGATAATAATTCAACTTTGATTTTGTTTTTATTTCACAGCCATTACTGTTAAACTGCTACCACAGCTTTAATAAGATACAGCTTCAAAACAAGAACATTTTTCTAAACTAAAAAAAGATTCTGAGAGCAACCACTGCACAAAACTAGATACTCTAGCACTTTATTCTGTTGCCTAGATGAGCAAATGGGAATATATTTTTATTTGACTGTGACATAACACACTCAATTAATAAATTTCCAATGGACATATCTAGAGCATGACTTTCACTCAGAGGAAAGTTGGAAGCACCAAATCACAAAGCATAAACCTTCTCAGAGTTTGCTTACTTTTCATAGCCCAGTGGTTAAAATTTCCAGTAATGAAAATATGTCTTTGAACTGCAGTCAGCAGGAAAAAACTACATAACCAAAACTCAATGCAGCTCATGAACACTAGTCTTGGAAATTCAGAAACAGGGTCCAATTTTACCTCTTGGCTGTTAAATCCAGGGATTATCAATAACAAACTGAGAAAAGGGTGTCAGAAAGGAATCACAAAGTCTTGGCATATCTTGCAGTTTTGTATCACTATCTTCTCACACCTAAGTCATTTTACTGAAAAGGGGAAAGTCTTTCATGACAGCTTCTCCTGCTGAGAGAGCAGGAAGCTCTCATCACTGGCAAGCAGCTGTTCCAAGTTCAGACAGCTGCTGGAAGAGCTGGTCCTGTGCTACCCCATTCCCTCACTGCATTCCTGCCATATCCCTATAACAGCATTCATTTAGACCAATCAGGGAGCTACCAGCCCAGGTAAAAATTAGTATTAAATTCCTTGTTTAAAATGTTAAATCATTACCATCCCAGTCCAGATTTGTTAAAGGAAATGGTACCTTTCAGAGGCATTTCAGTTGACATTTATGTCACCTTGCAGCAGTGATCAAACTGCACCATTACAGGAATCAGAGTAACAACTATGGCTTCTCTCTTTCCCAGACACAACTCCCAGCACTGACAAATGCTTTGTACATGTGAGAAGCTTACTGAGGAGGAAAAAAAGCTCTGGACCAAACACCTACCAGAAACATTATTCATATGTCGATGAAAAGAGGGAAAAATACAGCACAGAAAACTAACCTCCTGGTGTAGGAAGATACAAGATACAGCAAAGCTTGTGACTCTGCCAAATGAAGATGCTGGCACTGGGTATCATCTGAACTACTGTATGTTTCTACCAGAATTCTTGCCTGCTCTCTCATGTGTGTAATTGTCAAGTCTTCTAACTCCAGTTCCTACAAGCAGCCAAAGAGTGCACTAAATATGCACTAAATTCCAGGATAACCTTTTCTCTCTAAGTGAGAGATTCCTTTACAACTTACCTACACCTGAAACACACTTCCTGAACTTGTGCTTGCTCTGTCTCTTTCTGTCTAATCTCAGCCCACCTTCACATACTTGTCCAGAAGCACTGACTCCAGCCAGCTGAGTTCCTGCACACAGTGAAGCAGAGCTCTGAGTAGAGGAGCTGCAGTTCTCAGGAGCTGCTGTTGGACACCGAATCTTGCTCTCAGGTGAAGCAGGAGTCTCCTTCTTGCTTAAAAATTACTACCCATACTCTAAACTGACATTTTTCCACATAAATAGTCATTTAGACTTTAGCAAATCTTCACAGACAGGTAGGTCACACTCCACCTTCTCTAGTGCAGGAGCCTGACACACTTCTGCCACTCTCCCCCTCCCCAAAACGGTGGAAGAGTGGCTGTGAACTCATCCACAGATTTGTAATGAGGCAGTGAAGGGAACAGCAGCTGAACACGCTTCCAAATACTTCATTCCCTCACTTCCTGTTAGCAGAGATGACACAAAGAAGGTCTGAAGCTCTCTGTGCAAGATGCCAACCATTCTGCAATTTTTTCCTTTCCAGCCAAACTGAAAACATATGGGAGAACTGTAAGTTAAGCACAACTGCCACAGAAATTGCTTTGGAAATCATACAGGAACTGAAATTTTTTAGCAAATGGGTAAGGAGCCAGACTACAGCAGGTAAATCAGGCAAGGTAAACACACTGAACACTCCAGGACACTCTCAAAAACATTTACACCACCCCACCCAAACTTGAAGTACTTCAGCATGTCAGACTGATGACTGGCAACTATTTACAAAAGGCTGTTTTCAGGACTCTGCCATACTGCTCTTCATTCATGTGTTGCCTACAAATTTCCTTTGCATTTCCCCTTCACTGATAAAGTAAATATTCTCCAGCAGCGAGTAAGTGCTGTGGATCCCATGTGATCTGAGCAGGATACTACAAAAATAACCTCTTGGATCAAAAACCTTCATATGAGACAGTCCTCAAGTAACCTTTATGAAAAATCCAAACTGATTCAACCTCCAAGGCACATAACAGATCTGCAAATTCAGGCTGACCTGCATGAATTGAATTCCATGACAGTCCCTGCACAAAGCACAGAACCTGCCCAAATTAAAACTAATTAGGCCCCAAATAAGTCAGGTACAATTGCATAGTTACTTCTTTTTAATAAGAGCATGGGATTATTGCCTTCAGAAAAGTCCTCCACAAGGAAGAAGTGTAACTGCTGGAAAATAAAAATCCAAGAGACCTTTCTATTATTCAGTGAAAGTCTAATGCAACAACAAAAAGCGCAAAATAACAAAGAAAACACATCGAACTCACACTGGGAGAATACCTAACTTTCTGCCTAATTCAATCTACAAAAAGTAAATCCTCAGGATAAACCTACAGATAAAATAACTCAAGAGGGAAAGTAGTTTTAAGAATCCAACTGGTCAGATATAAATCCCTAACTAGAAAGTGTATGCAGAAAGTCAAGTGAAAAAATCAATGAAAAGTAGTTGGAAACCTAAGTTCTACTTATTGAACTGATTTTTAAAAGGCACATGTTTCAAGTGTTACCAGCATCTAACAGGATTCTGTGCTGAAATTATTATTTCTAAAGGGCCACAAGTCACACACACATTAAAGTGTGCATAAGCAGCTTACCTCAAAATGCAACACATCAGCCAGTCACACTTAAATGAACACATTCTTATTCAGGATATACTAATATGCACTATTTTAGGAGGTACTATTTAAACAAAATTAGTAAATAGGAACAAAAATCAACTTTGTCTAAGATCATCAGACAGTCATCAGGACAACTGAATGAGACATAAAACCTGGAAGCAAGGGAAAGGAATCTGAGGCAACTTACTTTCATCAGAACTAGAAAAGAAAGCTGGTATGCACTTTGTATGGGGTTCTCCACTTGTTTTTACCAGGTTTCAGAACAGAATAGATGTTTAATACAAATCCCACTGCTAGGCCCTTTCCCATTTCTAGTCCATACTTATTGATACTTATTGACTGCTTGAACCTTACTGAGCTTGAAAAGCTATAAATAGCTATCACCAAAGCTGGGGTCTGGATTTCCAAGGACTTTCTGCTATGCATCACTGGTTTCCCCACCCCTGCAGGTAAACCTTCGACTACTTTCACAGCCCCTGACAATTTTACAGAACATCCTTACCACAGCCCAGTATTTACCTTTGTTGCACTGTCCACTCTCCTTCTGTTGCACGAGTAAAAGCAGATCAGGAAAATGTGCACATTTTCAGTGTTTGTTCCAGAGACTCAGAATGAGAACCTCAACCAAGCCAGATATTCCTACTATCCCAGCCAACAGCAAGTGCCTGATGCTACACAGAATACATAAATCAACAATAAATACATAAAAATCTCGTAAGTGCACAACTCACAATGTTGCCTAGGGACTTGAGATCTTTCGCTGACCTATGAGTGACCAAATAATTTCTACAACCCTTAAAAGCCCTGGAAAACTTTCAGCTAGTCCCTGAAATGGCTAATTTAAAAGACTAACAGCTTTAGAAATGCTAAGAAAGAAGTCAGGTCAGGTTGGTGCCTTTGGGTATCCTGTATTTATACATGGAAACAAAGAATGATCACGATAAGCATGTAGGTTCATATGGATCTGTACATAGTTTTTATATGACTTTTTCAAAAGTTTATTTTTGAATGTGGAATATAAACAATGTTTCCTGTCATAAAAACACTGAACTGCCATGTTACTGCAATTCTGCAACAAATCTTAGCAGCACACTCTTGCAATAAATTATACTGCCTCTTTACAGTATTTCTAATTATCTGCAAAGTTTTTTCTTAGAAGGATACAAATATAGTGAGAAGCCGAGGAGTCTGTCTGGCTTTGAGAGCCAGAGACAGGAAGGTTTCCAATCTTGTCCTTAAATCCAATGTCCAAGAATCCTTGAAAAGAAAAACAAATAATGACAGTTGTTCACCAAATATGTACACTCTGCAGAAAGCACTGCTTGGATCACAGCAACTTCCCACTAGTAAAAAAGGCAGGCAGCACTGGATTTAAAAGATTTTCCCTTCACTGTTACTGATATGACTGTGCTTGCTCACTCCCCATAAAAGCATACAGAAGTCAGAGGGGAGATCAGTATTATTCCTAGATAAGAGTTCAAGAAACACAATGTAACGTTATTTAAAGAACAAAACTGTGACATAGTGTTGGTGGCTTGTATATACACACAACAACTGCCCTGAAAGTAAAAGCACCTCTAAAAGACAAGCAACTTGAAAAAAGGATAAAAAATTATTTTCACATGTATTAAATAGAGTACAAAATTTGTAATTTTGCACTGCTCAGTTTTCATCCTTTTTTCCTAAAAAGATCTGGGAATTGTAAGTTTTGTCTATAACTACTGCAAGCATCATGACATGACACTGATGGGTACAATGTTTCTAAAATAAGGATTTGGAGAAAAACAGCCAATGCAGGAAAAACAGAGCAGCAAAACAGACCAAGGGCAATAACTGGAATGCTGTCCTCTGCCTGACGTAGTGTCTCATACGCACAAGAAAATAACAGTTAAGGAAAAAAATCAAACTACAAATAGGAATCCACCAAACACTCATGTCTTCTATTTCAAGCCTTCAGTGAAGCTGGTTTCTACTTGAGGAAAAGCCAGTCAACAAAAAAAAAATCTCCGTCTTCCAACAAGTACCAGGAGCTCCCTAAATTTACTGCTGTATACATATATGTTGCAAGCTGTTCTCACAGCTCAGATTTGCCCTTATTTCACCATGCTGGAGAGTGTACAGAATTTACTTGTTGCATTTACCAACTCAGTATCCAGACAGTGGTGTACCACAGCACGCTGTATATTACCAAAGGAACCTTGTCTCCTACAGAGAGGAGTGCACATGATTTTTCAAGATGTATTACACAAACTGACAGGAACTCCAGCTATATAAAGCATCAGATGCCTGAGAAAAATATATGCCACAAGAACTCTGCTTCGTAAACTAGTGACTCACTGCTGCTCTTTCTCAAACATAAAACAATCTGTGTTTCAACACTAACATGGAATGAGTTGAACAATTCCCACAAGAAAATATGTGAGTGTGGACTAAGAGCTTGGACACTGGGTTACTCAGAATAAACCTGAGGATCTCATCTTAGATAACACATTAAAAAAAAATGCTGCTAAGTATAATTAAAAAAGAGTAGTCATATTCCATCTCTGAGGTCAACCAGTCTATCTCATTATTTATAGCTAGTCCCAAAGGAAAATGGCAGGATATGCCTTTTTTTGGTGTTAAACTGGAACTCCTTATCAGCTAGTACATCCAAAGTCAGCCCTAAGGCAAGTATCACTTAAGCTTTGATTTGGTATCAAAAGCAGTGTGGCACAATGCAGGCTGAAGACATCTTCTTGCACCAGAGTGGCTGCCCACAGCTGCTCAGCCAGGCCAGCACAACTGTCCACATGGTCAGGGAAGCATTCAGAGCAAATAACTAAAAAATACTGTACATGCTTTACAAACAAATTAGTGTAGGTATGTGTATATGGGAGCTGTTTACACACACATTGACAGGCAAGAAAGCAATTCCTTGATCCAGTCCTAGTGTAGCCACACAACCAGACATTTCCAGCACAACAGAGAAGTTGAGGTGCAGTTTTGCAGTGCAGGAGCAAGCCACCAGCAGATGAAAGTAAAAATGTACCTTCCTCACAGGTATTGCCAGTAATACTTTGGAACATCTAACCACAGCTCTGGAAGTCATCTCCACATATATGGTGTGCAGAGAGTGCTCAGTGTAACTCACCACAAAACCATCTCTGCAACACAGATGCTTACCCGGAAAAGTTCTTTAAATGAAGGATGTACCATGGGGTTTGGAACAAATGGCAAAGCATAGAAGGGAAGAAACTCTGTAGTCTGGCTCAGTGCAGCTCCTTTTGTCTCCAAGTATGCCTTGAAATAAGAAATCCTTTCGTCAAGTTCAGCTTTGTCCTAAGAAATAAAGCAGTAGATTTAATTTAGAAAACTACCATTCTGAATGAACTGTAAAGCTGGCAAATAAAAGAGACCCAAGTATATTAATATCAAATTTGAAATTCCAGTATATTTGTTATCTAAAAACCAGTATTTATTTAACTAGAGAAGATGCTGTATGTTTTCACCAGTCATAAAAGAAAATGTAAACCAATGCTGTTGTTTCTCTCATCCAGGTCCAAAGAAAGAAGAGACAGACAATTGCTTTTTGAATGTAAATGATTCCTGTTCACTTCAGGCTAGATTTTTAAAGAAAAATGCCATTGCTACACTCAGGGCAGGGAGAAAACACATAGTTTAGACATGCTTTATTTCAGTGGTAAGTGCAGAAACAAAAAAATCCACATGCACAGCAGTGGGAAGTGGAGCTGGCACACAGAACAGAACAAAAGCTCCTTAGAGGCTGGAAGACAGACTGCAGGCATCCAAACACTCCTGCAGCAGCTGACAGGTGAAGGCCAGGGGCTATTAAGCCCTGGCTAATCTGGCTGAGTCCAGGCTACTTAAATGTCTCTTCATCATAAAAGTCCCATATAATAGAGATTTTGTTTTATAACATCTTGGGATTTATCTTTCTCAGCATGATATATTGAGCTGGTCAAAACTGAGCTTTCCCATTTAATCAGAAATTATTATATTTCAACTCACAGCTTCAGTCCAAACTCCGAGCAAAATAAATGTTTTAAGAATCTGCTATGATCTACAATTACAAGTGTGAAAGTATGGCCATTTTGGTATTTTCCAAGTTGAAATACTTCAGGAACTTTGGGATAAGGACAGTTACAACTTCCATCTCTGTACTCCACCATACAAAGGATCTGGCTGAACTAAAATACAGACTGTGGCCAAAACTGGATACATACTCTTGGAATGATTCTTAGAAAATATCCCATCCTCATCCACACTAAAGACAAATAAATGAGGTAAAACAAACAACAGCAAGCTGAGGTTTGAATTGTGAACTAAACTTACAGGCTTTCCCATAGTTTGTTTCAAGAGGAAGGTGGCAAAGTAGATGTGGAGATAGAACTCCAGGTTCTGAGTAACTGGATCACTGTCATGGACTGAAGACAAAATATGCTCCTCCCAGAGCTGGAAGAAAACTTTCTGATCACCATCTTCAAATGCTGTAAGCATTTCTTCCTGTGAAAGGGAAAAGCATCAAGTGAAAACCCAGACACAGAAGAGCTACATATTCTCAGCAGTAGGTTAGAGAATGAAGAATTCCAGTGTCATCTGAACACTTCCAATTAAAAGTTTTATTCACAAAGGTCCCACTATTCAATGACGACCCTAATATTCTTTCTTCATGTACCTTTAGTATATTTGAGAGCCTGAATCAACCATCAATACAAGAAGCAAAGCCCAAATTTTCAAGAATATCAGTAAAAACTTAAAGTAGTGTAAATCAAAATTACTGCCTTGAGTTCAAAATTATTGCAGTTGTGAAAAAAAAAAAAATAACCCTAACCCCAAAGTTGAAGGTTCCTGTGCTGGAAGAAGACTGCCAGAGGATTTCTTCAAATAATCAAGAATCTGTTCAGACAATTCATTGTTGTAATAACTCACAGGGTGGTTAGTGACCTCTGCTTACATTATTCCTCAAAGTGTAAATGATGCATTACCTGAACAGGCAATGAATCTTCTGACGAAACATCTGCTGGTTTAGGTAGTGGCTTCCCTTTTATTTTACATTCCTTTTTAAATACTTTCACTGTTTCTTGAAATCCAGCAAAATCCAAATACTACAAGATAAAAACATAGAGGAACAACATTTGTTAGATGATTAATGCTTCAGTAAATGATTAATCCTTTATTCAGGTGATTAATGCTTCAGTGAATTGCTCATGAAATGCCAAAGTTTCTCTGCAGGATGGTCCATAAACGCCAAAGACTGCAAACTGATAAACCAAGAACTGATACCTTGTGGTAGGAAAATACCATCTCTCAATTTCCTCCTGCATCCTAGGGACGACTGAGTACACCATCTCTGAAAGAATGATGCCTCTTGGTTTAGCCAGTAATTTCAATCAACCAAAGAAGAAAATTTACTGCTGGCATTTAATGGACATTGAGCCTTTGGAACTGACAGAGCATGACAGGAGTCAGCACAATTTCAGAGTGTAGCAACACTTAGCCAGACAAATAACTCCAGAATCCAGACCTCAGTTACAATGCCTGGCTCTGAATGCAAACACTGAGAAATCTTGCCTTGCAAGAATCATTAAAAAAAAAAAAAAAAAAGAAAGAAATATAGAAAACCAACCTCTTTCACTAGTCCAAGTAACTCAGCTTCATATGCTAAAACATCACCCATTGCTAAGGGCTGCTGCTACTTCTCATCGCTGATAAAGCTGGAAAATGGCAAAGAAGGGGGTGTTAGTGCACAGCACAGGGCTCACACAGCACAGCCCTTCAGCTACGGCATCTCCAGAGGGCATGAGGAGAGACACAGGCAGGCAGGCAGGCAGACACACACCGAGATACACACAGAGATACACACAGGCGCCCGTGGTCTACCTGCCCCACATC
>VXBC01003876.1:0-36293 GCA_013399945.1 Ploceus nigricollis | reverse complement strand
GCGGCCTGAGGGGGATCCGAGAGGAGCCGGGGCCGGTTCGGGTTTGGAAATGACGAACGGCCTCCACAGGGGCTCTCGTGCCCCCGCTCCGCACTGGGCCGGGACAGCCTTCCCGCTTGGCAGTTTCGTTTGACAGGGATGTCGGGCGAGGAGGGCGGAGTTTTGCAGGGAGCGAGCAGGGCGGGAGGAGGCTGAGCCCCAGCCTTGGGCGGTGGGATGAGCCGTGTCAGGACCGCACTGTCCGACCAGTCCTTACCTGATGGGAGCCCCACCAAAGCAAAGGGGAGGATTGGCCAAGCCCCTTATCGAGTGTTTGTCCCTTTTTCAATTAACAGTGCTAATGAACTTTTCCCCATTAACATCAGGTTTCCAGCAAACTTTAGCTCCACGCTGTAAGACAACATTGTGTGATCAGTTAGGTGCTGCCCAGGGTCTCTGTCCCACTTCCTACAGTCTTGTTTTCCACCAAAAGGACTGTGAAAAACGCCAATCACTTGTTTTAAAATTTGAAAAATTTAATAGTAATAAAATAGTTATAAAAATAGTAATAAAAATTAGAGCAATAAGAATTTGGACAATCCGAGTTAGGACAATAAAGGGCAATAAAAAGCAAAGAATTACGGAGGTCCGGATGCTCTTGGGCACTAAGCCACAAAAGCACACCTTGCTAACAAAGGATTAACCCTTAAAAGCAATAGCCTGTTGTATATTCATATATCTCATATATTATTCAAAACTTCTTTTTCAAACAAAGGATGTCTTCTGCTTAGTTTCTGCCCCCCTCTTCATCTTGTAAATCAATTTCTTGGCTCCTAGAAGTCTGGAAGAAGCCTGAACAGTCCCCATAAGGAGGCAATAAATCTCTGGATTTTGGTGTCTTGTTGCTGTTATCTGTATGTGAAGAATTTCTTGGTTATCTTATCCATTCCTTGAGCTAGTTGCAAAAACTATTTTACATCACATAGTTTCTATTTTGATATTATGCTATAGCCTAAAAACTATATTTACCACACTACTTAAGAGAGATTAATACAGCATAACTTTCCAACATAACACTATAGTATTCATTTTAATATTTGCAAAAAGCCAATCATATAATATGCATCTGTAACAGGACCCCTTCTTCTGCATCTCCCACAACCAGACACGGTGCAGCACCATCTTTGCTCCTTTAAAAGTCTCCTAAAGTGGAATTCCTAAGCTGGAATTCCTGGGAAGCACATCAAACTGTTCAGAAAGGACCCTGGAATTCCAGCCCATAAGCCCTACAAATCTCTCTGCAATTCCTAGAAAGAACAAGGATATACCCGGAGAGCACAAAGAACTTTTCAGAGAGTGATGGAATATTCCTAGAATCCATTCTGAGTTCCTAAAAAGCCTACTGAAAATCCACAGAAAGCCCACTGGAATTTCTAGAAGGCCCATGGATATTTTATAGAGAGCACCTGGGAATTCCTAGGAAGCAACAGGAAATTTCTATTCTAAGCGTTAGTTTGTGTTCTCATTGCTCCCGGGGCGTGTGACAATTAGCATTCGAATTAGATTTGGAGTTGCTGCGGGCACTGTTACGTGGTCAGGATGGTGATGACTGAGCTGGCAACTGGGATTTCTGGGTTTGGAAGTTTCTATACTAAATAGCAATTTTATATCTACATAGAAAACATAGCGTTTATACACCCCAAACTTCTAAAAACGTAACCAGTGGATATACTCTGTATTTAGAGGGAGTATCTCTGCACCAGAGGTTTCATCTTTCTGTTCCCTGCACTCTTTCAGAGATCCCATAATAGCAAAACTTTAATTATTAATGTTGAGGTTTTCCATGCTTGAGCCCATCAGGCACTTGGCTCATCCCTGGGTCCCTTGGCCATTTATAGCCCCCTCACCTCCACTGAGTGCAGCCTTCAGGATCCTTGCTCCAGCCAAAGGGATGCCATGGGGCTGTGAACTCTTCCTCCTGTTTGTCACCTGTGCTTTTAACTTTTTAAAGAAGTGAAAGACTCACCTTAGAGAATGGCTCCAAGGTTTTGAAGTGGACCAGCCGCACTTTCCCCTGTGTTCCCTCCCACCTGCTTTGTTTTGGTGATGATCAGGCACTGCCCATGGCCAAAGAAAGGGATTTACAGAGTCTCATTTTGCAGGCTGATGTGCATCCAGCTGGCTTTCTCCTCTGAGAAGCCAGAAAGAGCTGACATTGTGCCCTGGGCAGGATGGCGGCAAGTGCTGTGTGGGATCTTTGTTTAACCTTTTTTTTTTGTGCTTTTTCTCCTCACATTCTTCAGAATTTCTCCTCCAGTGAGCAGACAAGGCTGCTATGCCTTGTGTCATGCTCCTGAACTTCTTGGGGAAGGACACTTCTCAGGGAGGTGCTGCCCAAGGAAGGGAACATCCACTGCTGACCAGCACTTGGGCTAAGATCAGGAAGATGCAAAGCTTGTGCCTCAAACCTGAAAAGCAGGACCCCACTGTCCTGTGTATCCAAAGAAGGACATTCATCACCACCTGGGGCATCACCCCAGCTCCACAGTTTGGATTTTCCTTGGGGCAGGTGTCGCTGCCATCTCTGCCAGGGGTTGAGCATTCCTGGGGCTGGGCCACTGGCTCTACCAGCTGCAGATCCCAGACTGGATCAGAACCTGTTGCTTGATTTGAAAAGAGAAGGCTGTTCTCTGTGACCAAGTGGAAGATTTTTGCAGGAAATTTCTTCTTGCAGTAGCCTTTCCAAGTGGTTGCATTAAAAACAAAAGACAGCAGGGAAGAGAGGAACGTTTTTCAAAGCTTAAACATGCTGTTATTTTCTGTGTCATACTTCAGCTCTTAATTGCCAAAAAATATTTTGGTTTGGATTTTCAGTTAATACTTTGAAGGAGCTTTGAGGCAATAAATAAATAGGAAGTTATTTGAGATTTTAGTTGATGACAAGTTGTTGTTGGTTGGGTTGGAGCACAGACTGGCTGGGGGGCAGAGGGGTTTGCTTGGACCCATGTCCTGTGCTGAGGCAGCTGAGATGCTGCTCACACGCAGAATTACACAGCAACGCCTCCCCAGGACCCTCTGCTCAGAAAACCAAGGCAATGGGATGGCAAAATCCCTCTGCTCTCCCCAGCATCAGGCTGCCATAAAGCTGCTTTGTCTCCATTGGATGGGGCTTGTTTGGCTGCTGCTGAGCCTCAGGTTTCAGCTCTCCTTTGCCTCTCCTCAGGAGGATTCAGTGAGCCTGTGTCATGTTATTTATATCACACCGTTCTTCAGTAATTTCCTGTCCAACTCCTGACCAGGAGAGGCACAACAGAGACTTTGATTCTGTGTCCTGGAATGCATTAAGGAGGTGCAGGGTGAACTCAGCTCTCCTTAAGATCCAGAAACCTCTTGGCCTGCTCAATGCAGAGCAGAGAGGGAGGAGGGACGGGCTGGTGGATCCCCAAAAAGCTCCTTTCAGCTCCACTGCAAAACTGTGAAGGAGGCTCCCAGGCACCTGCAGTCCAGTGCTGAAGGAGCCAGAGCCTTCTTCTCCCAGCAGGACTTCACAGATGAGGACAGGAGCATCCAGGGCTCAACCTATTCCCCTATCATGTCAGCCCCCTGTGTGTCTCAACTGCTCCCTGGAGGAGATACTGCTTTCTCCAGCCTCTGGAGAACCTTCTTGCTGCTGCCGCCACGCTGATGTGGAAGGAGGGAGTCCTCCAGCACTTTCTCTGTTCCTTCATCCCAACAAAACAGCTGATGGTACCTTTCCAGCAGAGATCACCCTTCAGAGATTCCCTACAGGAAAAGAGCAGACATTCAGGGGGGATGGATTGCTTTTTTGAGGCTGGGGGTGCGTCTGTTGGGAATGACATCAGCTCAGTGCCTCCAGCCCAAAAGGGGCCCCAGCTGGGCTTCCTGGCGGTGTGTGCTCACCTCACACATGGGTCATTAAGCTCCCAACCAAGGCAAATACCAGTGTGTGAGAGAGCTGGTTTTCAGTAACAGCAAGGCATTCCAGCCAAAAATGGCAGGGGGCTGGGAGAAAGGAAGAGCTAGAGATGGTCCATTAGAAAAAAAGAATATGGACAAAATAGTCTGAGAGCTGGGTGCACAGAAACAGCAGGACAGAGAGCTTCGTCATCAGGAGAAACATCCCCAGTCCCAGCGAGCCTCACTGCCTTCATCACACCAGCACAGCTTTGGTGCTGCCACCAACGCAGACCAATGGCCACCTGCCCAGCCACTCAGGAGGAAACTGCAAAACCTCCAGGCCTGTAAGAGAAGCAAGCATCAGGTTTCATCTGTGAAGGAGTCCACGAACTCTGCTGTCCAATGCAGATGTTTCCAGCAAATTATTTTCAGCTGCTTCTTGTCCACCCCTGAACCCCAGATTTCATGCTTAAGCTAAAAATAAAAAAGACCTTGATGTAAGGTTAAAGTAAACAGAGAATTTGCCCAGCCCTGCAGGAGTTATCTCAGTTCCTCCTCTGGGAGGGCATGGTGGGGAGACAAAAAGTTAATCCATCTTGGTTCTCACTGACACAGAATGGAAAACAATTAAATGGGAGAGCCACCCTAAAACTGAGAACAAAGACACTGCACCAATATTTCAGGCCCTTTTTCCTTCACTCTGAAGGGGAAAAATTTGTTCCTTGCTTCATCCCTTACAGGTTATCTTGGGAGGAACAATGTCCCCATAATTTCTGCTGACAATTAACCTCGCCTGTGCAGCCATTCTTCCCTGGGTCACCAGAGCAGCTATTTATACCCTTGGCCAGGGATGCTATTCCCACCAAACCACTGTCCTTCCCCTTGGCCAACCCTGCACCAAGGCAGTGGGCAGCAAGCCCAGGGTGTCCCCCCAAACACTCTGTCCTGCTCCCCAGGACCTGCCTCACCTGGACCCCTACTGTGTAGACCCTCCTGTGCCCATTTTCTGCTCATGCTCTGCAAACACAAAGAAAAAATCCCAGACATACACGTTGCTTAACCAAACCCTGTCAGGCAGCAGGACCCACCAGACCAAGTGCACTGGGCAGAGATGTCTGGGATTATGGTCTTGAATCACTTCTCTGCCATATGTGGGTAACACTGATTCCCCAGTGGCAGAGACACTGATAGCTCACCTGAGCACCTGCACAGGTATTTCTTCTAAGCAAAACCCAGAGCTTTAGCTGTGCAACCAGTGCCAGGAACTGGAGTATGGAGCTCAAAACAAAACTCCAGATCCAGGCTGCTGCCAGCTGGAACATTCGCCCACACAGAACAGGATTTCAGAGGCCAAGTCAAGCCAGTTCCAGAGGCTGGGGCAGCATCTCCTCCCAAGGCACAGAGCATGGGCCAGGCTAATCCCACAAGTGCTGGAGAAACACATTGAACCAGGTCTGCCCAAGCAGTTACCTTCACTGAGGGACCAAAGACCCTTGCTTCTACATAAAACCACCCTGGGGAAAGATCAGCACCCTTGGTTGAAGGCCTTCAGGCCCTTTGGTCAGACGTTACAAGCAAACCATACAAGACTTGCACAGTCCTGAAATGTCCATGATTGCCAACTCTCCCATCCTGCCACTGCTGCAGGTTCAAGGTGGCCCCAGAGCTGGGCTGAAAACCCAACTCATCATCAACACCAAGAGCAGCAAGCAAGGGAAGAGCCTGGGGCTGGCTGGCATCTGGCAGGGGTGAGGGTGGAGGGTGCTTCAGCTGCCAGGATGCAGGAGAGAAATGGCCAACATCATCATCATTATCAGCAGTGTCCACCCTTCACTCTGAAAGGCAAGGAGGAAGAACTTTGCCTGGCCCTGGAAGGAAGGGGAGAGATAGGGAGGGTGACACTGCTGTGATGGGGAGAGGTGAGAGGATGAGGCCACTGAATGCTTGCAGGGGAGGAACAGCAATGCTGGGGGGCTGTAGGGCTCTCAGCCCCCTCCTTGAAGACCTCTTGCCTTGGGAGCTTTACCTCCAACATCTCCATCACCACTTCAGTCCCCAGCATGGTGCCAAGCAGGGGGCTTGGAGGAGTTAAGGAGTGGAAAAGGGAGGCCTAAGGAAATGTCCAGGCCTCCCCAGAGGGAGGGACTCTGGGACCTGTCAGAGCAGCATGCTTTAGAAGTGATTTAATTTGCACAAGGGTTAATTGAGATGAAACCCATTAGTCAGGAGGTATAGAAGCTTCCTGTCCCCCCCGCCTCTCCCTCTGGCAAAGTCAGGAGTATTCAGGTCCAATTAGCCCCTGACAAACAATCAGGGTGTGTTCCTCCACAGCATCCCCAGACAGGCCCAGGAGAGCAGCACTTCCTCAGCACTAATGAGTCACTGAAACGAAATGACATTATTCAAAGCACTGAGCCAGTCCTGCTGTTATTGGCTGCATCTGCCCCAGAGAAACTGGTCAGACCCCTTAGCACGGGAGCAGGATCCCACAGGTTTCCAGAGCCTTCTCAGAGGTTTTCTAGCACCTTTCCAGAAGATTTCTGGCCATTTCATTGGTATTTTTCTAGTCTTTCCAGAGGTTCCCTGTTGTATCTCCAGAACATTCCTAGACTCTTCCTAGAGGTTTACTAGAATCCTCTTAGGGCTGTATAAGCCTCTTTGTTTCAACACTCACAGGTTGGCCATTTCCAAATTTCCCAAGTGGTATCCTGGAAATTGAGCAAAGCTCAGCACCTCATTCAAGCACCACGTGATCTCAAGTGGTCACAGAGCAGCACCCTCAGCAGCCTGATTAGTAAACTGAGGAATTATGTAGAGATTAAAAAAAAAATTTGCATGTATGGGATCATTCTATAGTCTGGACATGTTTTGTAACACAAACTCTCAAAAGCACTCTGTAGGAGCATTTCTAGTCCTGTCTGGAGTCTTTTGAGCACTGTCCTGTGAGGAAAGAGCCTGAGCTACACACATGTCTCATGAGACACAGACCAGCACCTTCCTGTCAAAGGAGGAAAAAACAGCAGCTGAGGGAGAAAACCAAAACAGTGGATGCTTTTCTATGAGCGTTCTCAATCCTTTACACAGTGGAGAGAAAAAACCACAACGAGTGGCAGAGAGGGAGAAGTGAGGACAAGCCAATTCCCAGTTCCCTCCTAGTGTCCCCAGGCTGGCACACATGGCTTTTTTCTTCCACAGTCACCAAAATCTCCTCTAAAAATCTGTGTGTGCAACCTTACCTCGTAGCCCCAGAATAGCAGCTCAGAAATCAGTTTGGGACTAAGGTTTTTACATTTGCTTGTGCTAAGGGAGCTCTGGGGAAACATCACTGCCAGAGGCAGGAGGGATCTTACAAGCACAAGAGAATCCTTTAGCACAAGAATCAGGAGTCCTCCATGGTGCCCTAGGCAGTACCCAGTGGCTTGGTGGGAGCTGCTCTGCACATACAGATTTACACAGCCTCACTGAGGACCTGCAGCAAGCATCAGGTATGTTTTGATTACCCTGAAAAATCTGTTGCAATTAGAAAAGTGTGGCCAAAAGTCCCATGAAAAGCAGCAGTGTTCACAGCTTGGCCAAAGCACCAATGCAGGACTTTAGGTCCTTCTGAGCCAGCTGTTCCCAGCATTTCTGCTTGGACTTTAGAAATCCTCTAGCAATATCTGGCCTCTGGCAGGTTGCTGAACAACCTGAAATGAGGGGTTTTCTCCTCCCAGTGTCTTTCCCTCTCCACAGTATTTTACAACACAAGGCATTACTAACAAATTACCTGAAAAACACCACACACCATTATTGGCTGGCATTGGCAGAACATGCTGGAGTAAGGGATACAGGTATCCATTCAAAGGGAAGGAATTGCAGCACCAGAAGACTCACCAATGTACATTTGTCCAGCTTCTGGTCCTTGCACCACAATACCAGGTCTTTGACCATGGGATTGGAGCAGTGGTTCCCTCTTTGTTTCCAGCTTTACTGACAATAACATTGTCTGTAGCCATTTCAGGTTCATTCTTGGCTCCACTCCATTGGAGAACAGATCTGGATGATGCTGAGAACTGCAAGCTCTAACCAGTAACCTGAGACATTTCAACTTGAGGGACTTCTGCCTGAAGCCTAGGACTCAAAACTGGCTTTCAGTCCCACATCTCTGCTCAGTATTCCTTAGCTTTACAGAGAACAAAGGCAGACTATCCCATTAGCTATAGTTGCATTCAACAAAATAAACCATCTGCTGGAGAAGCTCCCAGGCACTACACTCAAGATTTATCTTCCATTATTACCAGTGCACATGAGATAGTGATATGTTCACATGGATAAAATACTCTCCCCACACACAGATACAATAAAAACCTCATTTCATTTACATGCTGTTTCAAACAATGGAGCTTCACCCAGCATTTGCTGGCAGCAGACCAGGGCTGCAGTCTCTGGCTTGCTGCTGAGACACCCTTTGAAGTGTTACAGCCCAAAAGGTTGGGCCAGCTGGATAGTGAATGGTGGAGCACCATTCCTTCCTTCTGATTGCTCCTCATTCCATATCCCTGACTAGAATTTCCCTTTAGCTAACGATACACATCAGTGTGACAAGTTACATGTCTGGGTCCACTCCATCTAGGCCTGCAATGTAACCTGCTCATATCAGCTATTTTGTTCATATTTGGTGAAAGCAGTGAAAGCACACACACAAAAAAAAAGGGTTTCTGTGAAACAAGGAGAAACATGCCCCTATTTCCCCATCATTAACACCCAGAGCCCTTTTGTCAGCCCCACACCATCACATGAATACCAGGATAAGTAAGGGGGCAGATCACAGGGAATCTGGAAGCAGACCTCATCTGTGCAGCTGCTGGCAAGCAGAGACCTGCCCTCTGTGGCATCAGTGCTATGGCTGGGCCAGGCTGCAGCTGTGACCTTGCTCAGCCTCAACAAGTCTAGAGGCGTGCACAGATCCTGCTGATTGTACAGGGGAGCAGTCAGTCAAGCTCTGCTGGACAAGGATGCACAACTTGAGTTCAGTTTTTACATTTGGGGAGAGCAAAAGTTGTTAGCTTTTTTTTTGTTTTGTTTTAAGCAAGTTTTATGTCAAGAGTTTTTAATATATTTATTTGAAAACAAGGTTTTGTGAAAGAGTACACTAAATAGCATATATCTGTTCTTCAGCCATAAAACACAGACTATCAGCTTCAGCTCAGCACAGATTGGGGCTGCATGCACTGAACATCAGATCTCAATAGGAAGGTCTTCATGCCTGTATTTCTGATATCAAGCATAGTGTCTTCTTTTGATGACATGACCCTGGAGGAGGGAGAGAGAGAAACCAGAAAATCAAATGCATTTAATTTAATGCTTGTCCCACACACTCACCCAAGCCTGTCACTGACACAACATTTAGAGTTTTTAGCAAGGAGTTTGTTTTCCTGCCCATCCACCAATTCAAGTGCATAATCTCTGCTCGTGGGAGCCCTGAGACATGCCAGCCCATATTTGGAAATAAAGCAACTGGATTTCTGCCTCTCAGTGAGAAACTTGCATATCCATTCAGGCACTTCAGCCAAGGAACTTGGCTAAAGAGAACTGCACCATTTATTGCCTGAAACAGACCTACTACTAGCATTATGTTGGGCTCAGAGAGCATCACAGAGTCCATGACTGACCCATGACTGAAGTATCTTTAAATTCTGCTAAGAACTGCTAGGAAGACAAGGCAATTCCAGGAAGCAGAACAGTAGTTCTGTTTTGACAAATCCTGGCACCCTGAGGTCAAGTAGATGACAGCTTTGTTATGTAAACTACTTGCCCCTCTGGGACCATCTTTCAGGAGCTGACTAGTCCCTGTGACCCCTGCACTGCTCTCTGCCCAGCCAGGCTCTACTCAAGAGTAGTTAAGCCTGCCAGATTAGAGAACAGATCCAGTACAACTGGGTCAGGCCTGACCAAAAAGAATGAACTTGTGGACTTCTAACCTGCCAAACTCTTAAAATTAGGACAGAGCATGTTTCTAAATCTGCCACAGAAGCTGTCAAAGAGCTAAACCAAGAGTGCTGAGTGCTGGTAACTGCTTCAGTTGGTTAAGGTTGGAATGAAAAGAGGCTTTTCATTCACTGGGATTAAAAAAGGTGACTCTGCACACTACACTGTACCTCAGGTCTTAATCATCAATGTACTCAAAGGGCTCTGGTGGTTCAGGTTCTTGCTCCTCTTCCTCAATCTTCGGACCATGAGCTGCCACAGGTTCAACCAGCTCCTCCATATCCTCACTGGTGTCCTTGAGGATGATGATGCCTCCAATGGAAAGCTGCAAGACAAGTGCCATGACATTTAGAGCTGCTTGCCTCTGCCTCATGATGGAGTGTTTGTGGCCACAGAGTCTATCCTAGGCCATCTGAGACTCCTCAGCAGGAATGAGTTTCAGAGAGCAAAGCATCTGACACTCACCTGAATCTCTGCCTGATAAGGGCATGGAACAGGCAGAGTCTATCCAGGCTACTTTTTATATTTCTTCTATCTAGGTCTCAGTTCAATAGAAAGTGACATCTGGATTCACAGCTTTACCCCATTCCCAGGCTGGGTCTTTCCACATGAAAGCTAATTGAACTGTAATTGCTTTATAAGGCTCATCTTTTCAGGTTTACAATACTTAGTGAAGCCTCTCTGTGTAGCTGCGTCCCAGGAGATTCTCTGAAACAGAGGCTAATCTGATCACCAGTTTCCACAGAGTGAGGAATCCTCTTAGCAGAACCTCACAAAAACAAAGGGGAATTAATTACAAAGATCCCAACCAAACATCTTGGCAGGCTGAAGCACCTCTGGGAGTGAAACACAAGGTGCAAAGAGGCAGTGCTATGTCACGCCTGGCTGGGATCAGGGCTTTGGCCACAGCAGGATTTTGGGCTATAAACAGCATTTCAAAGAGGTCTTTTACTCTGGCATTCCCCAAAGCAGAGCAAAGGTCCAGAACGGCTCCATTCCAAGAGGCTCCTTGGTTACACACCCTAATCCCAGCAAAAACTGCACTGTTCTGTTCTCTTCAAAACCTATTTATGGGGCTTTAAGGCAGGAAACTGAACTCCCCCCCAAGGACTCTGCTTCTTTTGAAACTGAAGCAAACAGACACATTTCAGTGAGTGGACACTTATTGGAACACACAGCAGATCTTCCCAATCCAAACAGCAGTTGGGTCACCTCATTTTAAAGGGTAGAAACTAAAAAACCCTTCCACTGATTTGCTAAAGGAGATGTTTCAGAAGGGAACAGTGCACAGAGAATTCCAATGTGCTGATGGAAT
The DNA here is from genome assembly GCA_013399945.1 of Ploceus nigricollis. Taxonomy (NCBI): domain Eukaryota; kingdom Metazoa; phylum Chordata; class Aves; order Passeriformes; family Ploceidae; genus Ploceus; species Ploceus nigricollis. The sequence goes on along the minus strand of VXBC01003876.1, from coordinate 25,114 downwards.
TCCAGGAAATCCATTTATTAAAAACATCACTATTTTCCAGGAAAAAGTATTACTACTACTGAACACCATTTTCCCATGCGTAATCCTGGAAATGGGGTTAAATCAATCATGTTATTTCTCAAACAAAAATAAAGGACAGAAGACTTTGACTCAGGAGATTTACAGTTCAGGAGCCAGCTTATCAGATTTGCAATATATATGAGCATCTCACAGAGAAGTTAGTTACCCCTTGGGCTGAGTGCTAAAAGACCTTCTTCATTCTCCATCTGACAATCACATGCTCTCTCTTCTCTATGTTTACAGGAGCTGAAGGAACTTTTCTAAAGCCAGATGTAACTCAATAGGAAATATGTTCAATGAAAAAATCCCTCCATGTAGGTATAAATCCCACTGCAGGGTAATAATGCTCCAGCACAAGTCCTAATGTATTTCACTGCTTTGACACTGAACCTGTACAACTTCTCAGCCTATTTTAAAGATCATGGTTTAGTCTTTATGCTCCCAGCAATATCATGAATACAAAGAGTATGTCTGATTGATTTTCATGCTGCACATTTCACACAGGTACAAGAAGAAAGAAAAATAAAGCACATTAGCATGGTGAAAAGGTTTGCAGCAGTTCTGACTTTCCCCCAGCTAGAACTGCATGTGATCATTTGCAGAGAAGGACATTAAAAAAGGAAATATGACAACAGCAAAGCTGCAAATCTCTGCAACACATTCCAGTGCTGCACCAGCTGTGAGTTCTCACGTACACACAGAACTTCTGGGCCTTACACACAAGCCCAGCACTGGGAATGCTCTGCCAAGCACATGGACTGGGAAGGTGACACTTACTGGTTTGAAAGGCTGGTACCGGCAGCTCTCTGTCATAGTGAGAACTTTGAGCTGAGCAGGCATGACTCTGGCTGGGTTGTCTAAAAGCTGGAAGTTGGGTTCAGGCTCTTTTTTCTTTTCTTTTTCATCCTTCTTTTCATTCTCATCCTGTGGAGGGAGAAGAGAAGCTTGACATGATTTCAGCAGTAACCTCTAACCTTTCACAGTTCAGCAGGGTAATGTCAGTCAGGCAGCAATTCCAAAGTGTGGTGAGAAACCATTCTTTTGCTGAGGAACATGCTAATATTTATTTATCAGCTGGCACAGAAAATGCCAGCATGGATCTAAGTGCTCTTGACAAGGCAATGCCTCACTCTCAGCTGCAGATGAAAGCAAGTTCAGCAAGAGGTAGCAGTGGAACAGTTTAACCTCTGCTTTCCCTTTCTCCTACCTTTTCTGTAAACTCACTCACCACTTTTTGTCACAACTGAAGATTCTTTAATATCATTACTGAGCATATGAAAATTGCCAAAAGCTGCCCTTGTATTTTTGCAGCTATAAAGCTGTCACTGACATTTCACAGTACTGGTAGTGACAACAGTTCACCCAAAATGACTCGAACTCAGCAACTCACTAGGGAATTACAGTGAATCCCTCCTTTATCAATGACTCAGCAGCTATAGACAAAAAGCAGAAGGAAAAAAACCAGTATCCTTTACATACTTAAAAAGGTCGGTCATTTTTTCCCTCTTGCTCAGAAACATTTGAATAGCAAACAAAAAAAAATGCAGAAAAGATGGGAACAACCAATAGGAAACTATCAGGAACACCACTGAATGCATGGCACGTCCTGTAACAGCAGACAGGACCTTCTCTGGCACAGCAGCTGCTCATTGCTGTGCAGATCCCTTGGAAGCTATGGATTACTCGTCATATAACAGGGATAAGAGGGAAATGGGAAAGCAATGACACCTCTAAAATATTAGGACAATAGCTAAACACTCAACTCAAACACAGCAGGTGGCAGCAAGCTCCCTGTTTACTATCCTTGTTCTTCTGCCCAATTCAGCCAAGGAAACTTTTCAAAAATCTGGACACAGACATGGACGCAACATGTGAACCCCTTCTAATATATTGCTTCCTCTCAACATCTGCACTTAAATGTAGGTTGTAGCAATTTTAGAGGAAATATACATCTATTCAGCACATTTTGGTTACTACATAGAACTGTAAGAATAATTCAAAGAAAAGGCAGTGTTTGGTGCAAGGAAACTTGACAAAGGAGAAAAAACCCAAAACCCAGAGATTATACCTTGCATGCATGAGATAAGGAATTTTCTGGGCCAGCTGCATAACATTCAGTGCCTACAACGTGGCCACACCTATGTAAGTCTAGGAAGGTTATTTTACATACAGACTTTTGATCTTATGCTACATGTGTGGGGTTTGTTAGACTAAAATTTAATTTAAAGAGGCCAAAATGGAAAGCACCTGGGGGTGCTCGTTGCCTGTGACTGAACATGATGCAGCGTGTGCTCAGGTGGCCAAGAAAGTCAATGGCATTGTGGGCTGTGTCAGCAGTAGTGTGCACAGCAGGACCAGGGCAGTGACTATCCCCTGTACTTGGGACTGGTGAGGTCACACCTTGAACCCTGTGCTCAGTTTTGGGCCCCTCCCTGCAAGACAGACATTGAGGTGCTGGAGTGTGTCTAGAAAAGGGCAACAGAACTGGAGCACGAGACCTGTGAGTAGCATCTGAAGGAGCTGGAGAGGCTCAGCCTGGAGAAGAGAAGGCTCAATGGGGACCTTATCACTCTCTACAACTCCCTGACAGGGGGTGGAGATAAGTGGGGGTCATTCTCCCAGGTAACAAGACACAGGACAACAGGAAATGACCTCAGGTTGTGCCAGGGGAGGTTTAGGTTGGATATTAAAAAAAAAAATTCTTCTTCAAAAAGGTTGTCAAGCACTTGAAGAGGCTGCCCAGGGGAGAGGTGGAGTCAGTATCTCTGGTGGTATTTAAAAGATGTGTAGATGTGGCACTCGGGGACATGGTTTGGTGGTGCCCTTGGCATTCCTGGTTAAGTTGGACTTTAGAGGTCTTTCAAACCTAAAGAATTCTAGGGGTCCACAATGCACTTTCAGCTTACAGTTCTTCTTGGAATATTTGCATTTATGAGCAGGGCACAAAAGACAGGGTCTTTTGTCAGTACTGCAAGAATTTTAGCTGCCATATGTTTTCCAAATTACAGCAACCACCAAAAATTCATTTCTCCATTACTCAGCTTGCTCCAGGATGACAACTTCCAGTGTCAGGTCTATGAGCTGAAAGAAATCATCAGAGGACCAAAGCAATCACCATAACTACTGAGCAGCATATGGAACCTGTGCTCAAACCTCAGCTGGTTCCAAGCTGGGTGTGGATAAATGTTTGGCATTTTGATAGATGGGCAAAGCACGTAAGAGATTGCTGCCAAAAAGGTGAACATTTCAGAATAGGAGGTTAAGCACATGCAAAACCAGAACGTTTAAACTCTTCAGTGCTCTCAAGGTGAATTACACATGATCAAGCAACTGCTACAACACTTCTTTTTAAAAGGTCAGAGGTCCCAAGGACCTGAAATTACTACACCTTTTCTGCATTAGTAAGAAAATTACTTGGATAAGAGAGAAAATTCCTCTGGGTCTAAAACCAGCAGGTAATGAAATAATACTCATAAGGTTCATGCAGTTAAAGGCACAAAAACCTGTAAAAACAAGCTTTTGCCTTTAAGGAAGTCAATTACTAAACAACACTGAGTAAGATTTATTTGTCAGAAATAACAGATTCACAATTTCGAGCACCTCTTGCTTTTAACAATGCACAGGCAGACTGAAGGTGCTAACCAACCAGTGTCTGCAGCAATGTGTGTCAGTGCTTTGCTCATAACACAGGTGGCAAGAGGACAGAGTTAAGTGGGTGTCAACTTTCATGACACACCTTCCACATTTATAAGGGGTGGGGGGAAGAAGACATTTAAGTTTCAATGTGTGCACCCACCACTTCCATTTTTTCCTCTTCCTTCTTCTCTTTCTCCTTTTCCTTTTCCTTCTTCTTGGCTTTTGCAGTGATGGACAGCACAGCAGTGGAAACCTGAATATGGCAACAGAAGAGGCATTCAGTGTGACCCAACACAGTATACTGAGTTTCAGCCCCCTAGGCTGGAGTCTTTTGGGAACAAATGGCAGAAACTTTCTGAGAGGGTCAGGGAGCAACAGCATTTGTCACATTGCTGGTGAGAATAAATGTGGGCTCTTGGCACATTTTAACTTTTGGCCAGGGAAGTTTAAAGAGAAAAGATTTGTCCAATTCAGATTGTTCCTATTCAAATGCAAGAAATCAGCTATAAGCAGTGAGTTTTGCCTTTCATCAGAGTTAATTTCTGGACTCCTCGGTGGCCTGGAAATCTGTCCTGTCCAGCATTCAATTCTGATAAGATGTTTTACAGTTTTCACACCATGTCATTCATCAGCATGACATGCCTGAGGTCTCCATTGCTCCCTAAGGGCTGCTCTGCCTGCTGCTGTGCCGTGCTCAACAGCTTTTACCATCCTGTGCCAGGAGACAAATTGCTTCCACTATTGTCCCACTTGTGACCCCACAGGTCTCATCTTCTCCTTTTCAATACTGAGATATTCTCAGTGCCACACTCACCTTTTTGCAATCCATGGAGCTGAGAGGTATTATTCTAGCACATGGGCCCACTGCTCCTTCCATATGGGACTGTTTGAGAAGTGTCTCACCTAATATTTTCTATGGTTGCACTGGAGCAGCATTTTGGAGTTCAAGTTACAGAAAAGGACCCAGCTGTGCTGGGTGCTGCACTTAAGTCAGCAGGGCATGGAAAGCAGGTTTTTTATTCAATACTTCTGCTTGACCACTTCGGAAAAGGGAGGTTGCAGCAATTCAGTAGCAAAGCACTTGTATGCCACAATCATCAACAGTCCCAGGCACAGCAGGAAAATTTACCTAGAATTCTCTTTCAGAGACTACAGCACCTGCCAATGTTTCCTTTGCTCTTTAGACTTCCTAGTAGTACCACCAAAGTCAATGTTTATACTAGGAGGGAGAAGAGGTTAGTCTTTACACAGAAAGCCAGCTCAAATACCTTTTCTTTTTCCTTTTCCTTTGGTACCTCAAGAGGTGGGGGGTAGGCAAATGTGGACGGCTTACAGTTGGACTTGTACTGGACTTTTGGCATCTAAGACAAAGAGTTTAAAACAATGTTAGAAACTAGAAAAGCAGGGGGAAAATCCACAGCAGAATAATTACTTTACCTTCATTTTCCTTCCAGCAGAGACAAACACAGATCCTCTAAAGAATACAAGCTTCCCCTTCTCCCTCTCCGGAAGCTGAGAAACTGTTATCAGTGGCAGTGGTTCAACTAGAACAATGTTATTTAATTATTCTATAATTTGACTCTGGCAAGCTCTCCTAGCCCTCTCCATACACTCTATCCTATTCACACCATGCTTTGTTTTCATTGCTTCAAAGCTTTTGTGGTTTTGATGTTGTTGCTGTGTTTGTGTGTATTAATACAAAATTGGTTTAAGATCTAAATGAAAATCTGCTCTGTCAATGCACGCGAGGGCAAACCAAGCACTGACATTCCCTTCCTGCCAAAGGACTGTACATTTGGGAGTGAGTTACCAGTGACACACATTCTCTTACTCTTAGCTACTTAAGCAAGGGTAGAAAGCATCTTTTGATAGCCAATCCAAGTTCTTAAACACCCCCATGCTGCCACATTCAGAAACTTTTTTGTGGAACTTCCTAGCTTAGTTCTTCAGCACAGGAGAACCAGCATGGTACACAGCTTACAGGGGCTGTACCACAGTTGATAGCTGGAAGAAAGATTCACAAGGAAAGTGCAGTACCCATGGCTGCTCAGTTTAATGTTTAGCCCCCAAGGAATCCAAACAAATCCTCTTTTCCCACTGCTAGCTTTCCTAGGGGAGAACATCACATAATTTATCTGGGCGACACACTTTTAAAAAAAATAACCCTGACCCTCAAGAGTGATAATGGGGTGGCCTCTGCCAAAATACTCTATTTAGAGTTCCTTTCTTTTTAAGTTGCTTTGAAGTAAAGAGGCCTCAGTGTCTGCTCTCTACATTTTTCTTGTTCCCATTCCCACTGCCAGCTCGGCAATTTAAGCCTGTTTTTCAGATTTCTTCCAGTTAGTACCTTTTCTGGCACAGACAAGTCAGAAACATGCAAAGAAAACCAACAAATCCATGAACACGCCTTGCAGAGCACTTGACTATTCCAAGCAAATTTTCAGTCTCTTCTCTCTTCTCGTTACATACCTTAAGATCCTTGTTAAGGCCAATGACACAGGTTGGGGTGAACGCCAGCGACAAAAAGTGTGACAGAGGGAACCAGAACCAAAACTGGGTGAAGACCAAAACCCCCACCACAGAAGGCATGTGCGTATGTCCTGTCCTCGACTGCAGCGAAATGGTTACGTTATGGCCCCCTGTAAGGAATCATAAAAGTCAGTGAATTATTCATTCCTGGGTACTCCACAAAGACACCTGAGCAATGGATCTCAAACAGCTGCTGTCAAAGGCCTGCACAGGCCACAGTGCTGCCAGTTTCCTTCTCTGGAACACATCTCCCTCCTTTATTGTGAGCTCAGCTTACTCAGTAAAATAGATGTACAGCACAGCAATCACACTGCTCTACAGTACCCAAACAATCAGGGAATACAGCCCTTCTTCCATGCTCATTTTACCAGGATACAGGTTAGACAAAAGTACAGGCAGTGAGAAGGGGAGAAAAAGGCAAACTTTTGCCATAAACAGTTTTAAAACATGGCATATAAATGATCCCCAAGACAAGGCTCAGGAGGAACACAGTACATATACACCCGAGCATATAGAAACTTTTCTTTCTGTGACCGCCTCCCTGAACTATCAGTTATTCAGAAGAAATATGCCTAGGTTTCTATCCTACACCATCTCAGTAGGAAAAAAAATGTAAGCAGCAGCAACTTCAGAAGTTGTTTCTAGACATTATCAATCTAGGCTGCACAGAGACAAGCTCCTGCAGCCTTTGCAGAAAAATTACATCTCTGCCAGACAACCAAGTCTTAGATTTGTACTTGCAAAGCAGAGACACAAACAACTCCATATGTTGATGTAGTGCAGAAACATCCAGCTAGAAACAAAATTGAAAGACTAGACTTGCAGACAGAGTGAGAAAGTGTTAATCTGATCTTCTGTCTGCTGATAAACACAGTGCATTGAGTTGAAGAGGGCACCAGGCAAGTCCATTACCGCTGACAAGACCCGGTGCAGGGAGGTTAACTTTGTTAAAGTACAAACACCCGCCCGTTAGGCCACTTTGTAGCTGAAAATCCCAAACTGGAGTAGCTTTTCTCAGGCTTCACAAACAGCCACCTCAGGCAGGGCCAGACAGCAATGGAGCTGTCTGAGTTTTAAAGGCAAAAAGAATTCTCTTTTGCTGCCAAAACTAATGAAAGCCTTGACTAGAGCAGTACTGTCATCTTGCGTATTTGTCAGGGTTAGACCCAGCAGAGGCAGTGCAAGGTGGGACATTTTAATGCCCTCCTGTAGGACGCTCTGCCTACATTCTATCTCCTTCCTTTTCCTTTTGAGATCTGCTCTTTGACAGGAAATCTCCCTCCTGCTACATCTTTGAAGAAAGACAAAGATATGGTCTTGTCTTTTTCTACTGCTAGGTCTGCTCTGCTGCTTAGTATTTTCTCTGATAGCAATCTCTTGCCCTTTCATCTGAATTTGCCACAGCACTGTGGGGGGGACTGCCTGAGGTCTTGTGCTATCCTTAAACATGCCAAGCACTGCACACTCATATTTCTGATCTTCTCCTCCATCTTCACTTTGAACTTTATTTTACTGCATCACCATGTAAGGACCAGGCCCTGGTTACCAGCAGATATTCTGAATCAAGCAGCCCAGTGAATGTTGCACAAGTAGCTTAACTGGACTTTATCAAACTTTTGCACTTTAATTTTCAGAATTTTAACCTATAATTCAGATAAAACCTAGAATTATCCAATCTCTGGAATTTCCTGAATTCCAGAGCAACAGATTTAATATTCAAAAGATGCTGTCATGCTACTTTTTTCTGCTGTTGTATACCCACAAACAGTCCACACTCACTCCCAGGATTTTGCAGGGAGCAGGAAAGGTGGGAATACATAATACTGCACAATTGTGATTTATCTTCATGATTAAATAGCAGCCCTGACTGCCTGGAAGGGAACACATTCGAGATCTTTGGCTGGATTAATAAAAGCTGTAACATGATGCCTGGACAAAAAAAAATTCAAAAAACACTAAAGAAAAAATTTCAGAGATTCTTGTACTATAAGGTCCATCTCCCAAAATTCACACTGCCACTGGGGCAAGGGGGGTTTGGGGAAAATCCCCAAGCACTAAGTTAAATTTAGTAAATTTAGTGTCTACTTTTTTCTTATTTTATTAAAGAAAAAATGTTGCTGCTGGGGCTTATCAATGCCCCAGCAATGGCAATGAACAAATTCTTCAATGTCCCAGCAATGACAAAGACCAAATTCTTCATTTCCACTTCAGTGCTCCCAATCCTTCAGGTACCCCAATCCTTCCATTAAACTACCAGCCTAAATGGCTGCCTCATTGTCAGAGCAAAAATCCCACCCCCAGCGCATCATTTCCCAGGCATACACTGGAAATCTTGCACTTCTAATCAAACCCTGTCATTGGAAGAGAACTGGGCTTTTCTCCTCGTCCCACAAAAAAAGACACAACATAAAACTAAATTCAATTGCCCCAACTGTGGCAGATAACACAAAGAACATTTTCTTCCTGGTAATAATTAAATTCTATAACTCATTGTTTCAGATAAGTACTTCCAGTTGTATAGGAGGGATAAAAAGAATTTGTTCTTTTAGGAGGCTCTAATGAAAGTGGCAATAGGTTAAGAAAAGGAGTTCACAGCCTTTCCTGAGTCTCTCAGCAAGAAAAAGAGGTTAAAGTTGGCACAAATTCCCATGAAGTTCATTAAAACGGGACATTTCTGGTTTCCAAATCATTATACAATATATGCGTGACACAGGAAGCAAATAAGGTTTTAGTTGTATTTTTATGATTTAATCTTCAGGGTCAGAATTCAAAACAGGTCTGTACTGCTGAGAGAAAAATCCCAGAGCCAGCTACTCTCTGGCTTCCCAGCAACCAAATGTGAGTATGGGAATGACCAAAATTATTTTAAGAGTCTCATGCCAAGAACATATTGTCAGAGCAGCTCCAGGAGGGCACCCAGGAGGCATGAAGGTGGTGCCTGTTACTGAGCAGGCCTGGTCATCTGTGACAGAGCAGCCTGACATGGCCAGCAGGGAAGCTTTTTAAACCTGCTTCCATGCAGATAGGTGCAGGCAGCAGCATGTTCTTCTCCCCCATGGCACAGCCAGGAGATGCAGAGATTTCACACAGACACTGCACCCACACTGCAGGGTGCTGTGCCTGAGCCACAGCACAGAGACAAATTCTGAGGCTCCTTTGCTTGTGGCCTTCAGAACTAATCTTGATCTCAAGAGTATAGGAAAAACCAGCTTGTTTCTGCCTATTACAGGGGATAAGAAGGTGCATGGCAAGAGAAGGCCTCAGCACAAGAGACCAGATGGGAGAAATTGTGTTTGGAAACTTGCAGAAGAGGTGCCACTGACAGACACAGCACTGTACAAATGTTACCTCAGCAGAAGGAAAAATTCAAAACATTGTCTGTCCTCTTTGCTTACAGAAATTGTCCTTAATAGGCCCTGCAACTCAGCCCTTGTGAAATGCTGATGGCCTTAGAGAATCCTATTCCTGACTCAACATTAGTCATTAACATTCATGAAATGATGTTTTCTTTGCTAGAAAAAGGTAGCAGTAGTCTGTGAAACTAACTGGGTCTTCTGAAAAAACACTGATGCAGTTAACTGTGCTTCCTCCTTTGTGCAACCTCTTTTAATAATCATGAAAGTAGCAAAAACTAGTTATTAAAGATATATATATAAATAAAAACTTATATATATATGATTTTTAAAACTGGCTATGTAAAGTTTTAACAGAAAAAGAAAAATATTAGGACTGGATACCACATGATTTCTGAATTTCTGGAGCAAGTGATAATTTAGAAAAATAAACAAGCAACCTACATGCAATAATAAATCAACATCCAGGGTGACAAAACAGAGAAAAAACAGAGAAAAATTTAGAGAAAAAATACTGTATTTGTCCAGACTTCTGGACATGAATTCAGCCCCAAAGACCGGGATGAGTCTCTCCTAGCAGAAACATGCTGATACAAGCTGAAACTACAAAACAAAATTACTGTTTCTGTATTTAGCTAAAATTCCTTGAAAACTGAGATTTCTTGCTACTATGACATGACAGGCATAAAACCAGCACCTCATCTCCCAAATGAAATTTGCTGTTACAGTGACTGCAACAAAACAAGTTTAAGAAATTTTAGCAGCTTTAAATGTTTGGGGAATTACCTGCATCCAAAATGCCTTGTGCCAGGATTGCTCCAAACTTTGCCATAACATCATCATGCTTATCATTGATCACTTTGGAATAGAGCTGCCTGAACTGGCTGACCTGGTTAAAAATAATAAAAAAGAAAAAAAAGAGAGAGAGATTATAAAACTGACTGCATGAGTCAAATAGTCCATCTTCAGTGGAAGCATCTTCAATTTCTGCACCCTGCAATGACATTTGCATTTTCAACAGCTTTAGCCACTGGTATTACAAGTCATCCCATTAATAATTAATTACAGAGATTTTCCCCACTTGAAGTATCCATATACTGATTTTAAAATATTCAGGATGGACGTGCATTTCCAAATCATATTTTGCAAACCTTATAGGAATACCCTGAGAATCTCTAGGGTGTCACTGGAATAAAAGACCAATTGATGAGTTTGTAGTAAGAACTATTCTATGTTCTTATGTGACTGACACTGCACTTTAATAAATTTCCTCAATTTGCTATTGCTGAAAACCTCCAACTTTTTCCATTATTCCTGCACAATATTTCTGCTGTACTGATAATGCTGCTATGATGCATCATCAGCAAATTTTGCTACTGCACTCCTACCTTTTAAGTGAGAATCATTAAAGAAAATATTTAATAAAGTAACAGTTTATGCCATGGTATGTTCACCACAATAGCTTAAGTACACAGTAAAGGAAATTGGTAAATGTTTGCTTATGTTATCATCATTCCCTTGAACAGTTTCATCTTTCACTGGTTTACCAAGTATTGAAGAGACAAAACAGTATCACATCCAGCAATATCTAGGGCTTTACCATAAATTAATAACTTAGGTCTTTTAATATATGCAATGGAGCAACAATATAGCTCAAGTATAATTTTTGTAGCTAAAAAAGCAGACAAGAAAATCCCAGTCTGCAATCCAGTCAAAACCTGGGAAGCCACATCACATCCACAGCATGTCTGGAAGAGTATTTCTTATCTCTTTTTAAATTTTAATTTTAATCTAGATACTCATGTGACATTTTGTCTTCTTTTTTTTTTCTTTTTACATACTAAGCCTTCATTTGACATTCTCAAAAGCAAAGGAGGCATTTTTGAATAGAATTCTTCCAAGATGTCTTTAATAAGCTTCTCCCCACTACTGGTCCACTTTGTTCCTGGTATTCCAAATTCTCTATCTACATCTGCAGCCACAAAGGAGAAGACAAACTTCTAGCTCAAGGCAGTAGGGCCAGACACTGCCACCAGAGACACCGAGCAGTTTCAAGAATTGCAAACACAGTTGAAGTTTCCAAGCATAAAACCTTAATACCAGACAATCCCCAGACACGTCTCACATCCAAAGAGCTTGTGCTCTCCAGGGACACCAGTGACCTTTGCTCAGTGACAAGTGTCCTACGAGGCCAAGCTTCAACACTACCACTAGGGAGGGGCTTTGGCACAGATTCTGATGTTCCTAGAGCCTAAATGTACCTGGGATGGAGGTTTAAACATTGACCAAGGCACTCAGGACAGCACCCAGCAAACTGCTGGTCCCCATCCATGCAGGAGACTCTGAACTCCAGAGCTGTGCCAAGGGTGGTCAGCACAGAGCACCAGGAGCAGCCTTTGGGCATCACTCCTACCACATGTGGCCTGCTTGGGGAATCTCAAAACTTTGCAGAAAGCTTTCACACCTGTGAAAAAACATCCATTCATACAACTGAGTCAGTGACATGAGAACTGTGCTGAGAATAACATTTTGTTAAACTGGGATTCATCAAGGTAAAAAATAAATATTGAAACAGAATGAAGAGCTGTCTGAGGGGATCAGATTCCCCTGTAAAAGCACATCAGAGCCACGAGGCAATTCTGCAGCCAAGGCAATGCTAGCAGTGCATTTCACATGTGAATTTTTGACCAGCGGCAGTAAGAAGTTGAGACCAGACCTTTGAGATACTATGTCAAATATCTAGGGTGGAAACAAAAGACAGAGACCATCTCTCCAACCCATGAGCATTATACCCAAGAGCTGCAGCACTGCTTGGCAGCCCTGCACACCCTGCACACTTTAGAGTAAGACCACGCTTTCTGCAAAAGAGTTTTCAGTGCAGGGTAACTTGTCACACCACTTAAAACTGTCTAAGTGTCTGTCCTAAATTAACAGACACTCTCTAGGTGACATCTTCCCTGCCTTCACTCCTTCAGCCAGTAACCCAGGGATACTACTTGTCACCTCAACTCATTCAGCACTGATGGTATCTAACCTGATTAAGCCACTTTGTGATACCAGAAGACATTAACATTCGGACAAGCAAGTCATGTCCTGCTAAATAGGACTGCATTAAAATGACTGTTTCACACCAATGGACAGTCTCACTACCATGAAGCACCAGAGCAACCAAGCACTTTTAAACAGCAGCAAAGTTGAACAAAACAACAATTCTCTGGAAGAGCAGGATGCTTTTATTAGAACTGTCAGAGGAAAACAGCAGCTATTTCCATTTTTCCGCCTAAGTCCAACAATTTGTGTGCTAATATGAGTTCTCTACTCACCAATTCCTTTTTGCATTAAAATGTTTTTAGTTATTAGTTCCTCAAAGAAGGTGAATTTGCAATTATTAAAACTAAGAAAAAGGAGCAACATAAATTATCAGGGCAGCCACACAGACAGATGTGTGACAGGGAGATACTGCACACACAATGCAGGGTTTATTCTGGGTATACAGACCAAACTCTGCTCTTGCTTCACTCCATTTATGCTTTTTCAAGCTCTCACGATTTTTATTTATAAAAGCTTACACTGAGGTTTACATGTTCAATGTAAATAGTTTGCTTCATACATCTGACCTCTTTGTACAATGGAAAAACACCTTAGTTTGCACTTGCAGCCTGGAATGGGGCCTCAAAGGCAGCCACATGCAGACCAGGTGAACCTAAACATTCAAGTATTATTTGGAACAGACACACTGGGAAACAGAAGCAACATGTGAAACTATTTCTCTGTTGAGCTGAGCAGCAGAATTCCAGTGCTACTGTTTAGAGCACATCGTTCCCTTGACTCTGGGCTCAGCTTCTGGGTTTGGAATATTTATGAAAACAGACATAAGTTACAAAGCTCATTTGGTGGACTGTAATCCAGAATTTACACTGTAATCAAATCTTCAGAGAACTAAACTCTGGGTGGAGTGAGAAGGCATTCAGCAGAACTGCTGATGTTCACACTGGTGTCTGAACTGACAGAGCAGGCTTGGAACAGAGGGCAGGAACACCTCACTTGGGAAGGTGAGACAGGGCTAGAAAGGGAAATCATCCACCTCCCCGGTCATGGTGCACTGCCCCTGTGAGCACCCCTTCCCTAATACACCTTCCTCAGCTCCTACTCATGTGTACATGAACAGAACACCCAGGCAACCCAAGCCCAGCAGGAACCTCCCAGCTTTGGCACTAGGACCCTGTGCAGGGCAGTGAGGTGTCTGAGACACTGACAAGGGACTAAGGACAGAAACCTGGCTGCCCAAACTGAGCACGTCAACTGCCACCTCTCCAGGCGACAGGGACAGGTTACAGCAGATCAGCTGAGAGCAGGCATTCAATGAACAAGCACTGAACAGCTACAGTAAGAAACAGTCCTTATGCCATCTATTATAAAAATACAAAATATGTAATTCCATCTCAAGAGCATTCTGTGTTCATATAAGTTCTGCATACCTGTGCATTGTGAGCCATGGACCACTGCCAGGCCTGGAAAATGCACTAAGTGTGCCCTTTCCAGAGTTTAAAGTCAAGGGAAGCAAAATTGTTCTATGAAAGGGTGATAGACTATCCTGCTCAGACTTAAGGGCCAGGCCAACCCAGACCAAGGATTGAGACCAAAGGTCTCAACACTCAAATGCATAACAGGCTCACAGGTGTTCACAGCGTGTTCAGGCTGTTCCTACAAAGCAAATGCTTTACAGGAATGGGAATTTTGACTGGATCAGGTCCCAGCTGAAAACATTCCTTGCTGCAGGGGAAAGCCTGCTTTGGCAGCTCTGGCTGCAGCAGTTCAGGAGGGTATTAACCTCACATGGAGCCAATGCTCCATCTCTTGGGAGAAGGTTGCTGAAGCACTCACCTCCTACAAAATGGAGCAAGATGTCAACAGCCAGCCATTTCTTAAGCTGTCAAAGCAAAACCTGACAGAGTTTGTCTAGTAAAGCCCTTTTATCTGCTATTATTTTTCCTTCAAACCACAGCAACAAGCACAAACCCAAAGTACTATCTAAGTTTATTTAATATGCTATGAAACCCACAAGCTTTGTTTCTTCCTTGAAATCTTCAAGCACTTCAAAAATTCTACAGCATTTGGAAATGCTACCTAGAAATTTATTTGGGCAGCTTCCAGGAGGAACACTAAAATATAGACAGTGACTCATTTCATCTTTCTAACAAAACACACACCCCATTTTGATAACTAGTGCTGGCCAAAATGACATGGCACTGAGTTCAAATGAAGCCAAACACAGAACACAAAGTCTCTCTTTGTGAGACTTTGAGATATGAGAAGGATACAGCACCATTTCCTGCCACCAAGGGCTGTTATTTATCAGGCTACTTATCACTTCTCCCTCCACCAGTCAATATTCATGCACATGAAGCCCAGGAGATTGTCAAGAACATGATTTTATAAACAGTTAATTACAAGAAATATTGGTAGGTGATGTGCACAATGCTTCTGGCAAATGCAGGCTCTTAAGAACAAGAGCATTAATAAATCTAATAAAATAGGTTTTAAACTGTTTGTATGTTGTATCTATCTTCTTCAAAAGATGGAGTCATTCTGCATACACTTGCCCTCTTGAAGGAGTGAGCAGAAGCAACTCACAGTAGAGGGCTTTCATAAACTAAAGGTGCTACCAGAATATTGCAAAATCATTCTTGCACCCTAGCAAGACCTAGCATTTCATCTAAATGGGGGAAAAAAATCCCAACAGCAATCTGGTCCTGGTTTCTTCACATCTTAAAGACAACAGGCCAATATGATTGAAGGAAGATGGAGAAAAAGGCCATTATGACTCAAGGAGAATGGAGGAAAAGGCTTGACCTTGTTTATTATTTTCTCATTTTGCCAAGATGACTATCCTAACACAAAACCAGGAACTGAATTTACTTTTTCAAGTAGTTCAACATGTAGTTTGTCTCCAAAACTGCTGACTTAATTGCCCTGCAGGTCGCAAACATATCCTGAAGCTGTCATTGATTTCTGTTATGATGACCTTATCACATTGTAATTTAGGATTCCATCTCACAAAATAAACTTGTTAATATTTTATATCTGGTACTAATATGGTTCTTAAATCTATCAACAGAGGTCAGGAAAAATCCCATTGGCTGCACATGGAGGAATTGTTTCAACTCCAAAGAGACCAAACCACCTTTACTCAACACCTGCTATCCCTTTTTGGCCCTTAAGCAACTTGCAAGTTCAAGGAGTTCATGTAATTACAATTCTTTATTTCACAATCTCTTATTTTAACTATTTAAATTCTTTGAATTATTCATTTAAACAAAGATTGAGCACAACAAAGAGGAGGACGAACACAAAGGGAAGATCACAATGAAGTTAATTCAAAGGCATACATCTACCCTTTTCTCACAATAAAAATGGCTTTTCTAAACAAAAATACTTTGATTCTTAAATCTCTGTTTATTCCTGGCATTTTGGTGTTGCAATGCTCAGCTCTCAAAACTCTGACAGCATTTTATTCCCAAAAAAATCCTGAACTATTTAAGGAAGATTGTTTGCTACCATCTTCCCCAAATGATTATCAGAGAATTGCAAGTATTTCTAACCCAAAGCTCACTGATAATAAGTTAACTAAAAAAATATATAAAATCCTAGAAGAGACAAAACTGAACAGCAATGACAGGAAGCCACCCAGGCTCTATGACACAATCTTTATTAAAATCACCATCTCTCACATGCAAAGCATCACCAAGTATTTAGAAGCAGTGAGATGAAGATATAGAAAATTTAGCTTCTCTGTAACCCCATCAAGACTGTACAGCTTGTGGGATACAAAAACCATCACACTCCTCTTCCTAGGTGCTTATTCAGCAATTCAAATACCCATATCCATCAAGTCAGACCCTTTGGCACACAGTGTCCAGCACGTCACTCAGGAATCTAATCAGAACAAAATATGTCCTGGCAATCTAAAAATGGCTCCTTTTCTGAGGAACTCCACCCCTTCACATCAGAGTTAAGTAATTTTTTTTTTCAGATTGGCAGAGAGCTCCAAAAAAAGTTTCCCATGGATAATAAATAACTTAATTGGAAGCATATCCCTCAAAATATTTCTTTTACTTTGGAGCAAGAAACAGTAATGGTTATAACCAACTTTTGGGGTTATTTATAAAAAGCAAAATTTGTGTATTCTGTGCTTAGTTCCTGAATTGGCAGAATATTTCAGGTATTATTTATTATTTTTTTTCTGGAATTTTGTTTCTGTTTGTTTTTTAATATCTATAGTGCTTCTTTGACTAGACAATTGCCTTCTGTATCTATATCAGGCAACAATTTGGCATCAAGCTGTTTCAGTTTCTGGCCCCATTTTTAAACAAGCCACTGACTCCCAAACTATATATCTCATCCTGTATTTGCTGGCCAACTATTTTAACCACCTGCTTTTATCAAGCAGAAGTATCACACATAACTTGGAAGTCAAGGTTTCCAGGCCTCTTTGGGAAGAGAGATCTGCATTATTACACACCTCAAATCATCTGTGTTTTCACTAGCTATTTTCCTACTCACATTTTTCTTTAGGACAAACAGAGTCTTTCACCTATCATCTCAAAAAGCCAGAAACTCCAACAGGCAGACTCAGCAAGTGATTCATGGTTTAGGATGGCTGACTGATTCAGAGTAGACGGCAATTCCCATCCCAAGAGGATTAGGGTGCTTTGCAAACTAAAATGAATCAATCCTCATAATGTCCTTTCATATATAAATACTTAATTCTTTCTGGTGGGAAACTGAGGCACAGGAGAGCGATATAATTTGTCCAGTACTAGAGCAACACAGAATGATTAAACCTGATCTCCTATATTGAGGCCTGGCATTCCAATCACCTGACCAAGGAACAAACAATAAAAACAACAATTAATTTCTTTCCACAGAGAGATAATTCAACTTCACATTACAGAAACTTTGTATCTTGGAAGACAAGGGGATCCAACAGAAGTCTAGTGTTCTCCACTGGCTTATTCAAGTGAACTGCTGTTCTTGGCTTATTCACTTGAACTACAATTCTGATAATATAAACAACACTCCTAGATTCTGCTCAGTGAAAACTAACATTTTTCTTTCTTTTATTTTTTTAAAATAATTCGAAGGAACAAACAGTCTGCCAACAAATTTTCATGTTCCGTGACTTAGAAATACCCAAACACCTGCATTTGTAGATTTCCTCCTCTGACTTTCCCAAGTAAAGTTTTCCACTGGACAGAGGCTTTTTTCCTTCTTCTCACCCAAATGCAGTAAAAAGGTGTCTGTTTTTATCACAGTTCAATTTCTAAAATGTAATCAATAAAAGCAACCAATATGCAGCAGATGAATAGCAAAGTACCAGCTACTGCTCTGCCTCAGCACTCACCAGAGCAGGTGAAATGTGGAACCTCAGAGCTTCTCCAATGTGGACTTTTACTCTGTACAAATGTTTGCATATCATCACCTGTCACACACTCACAGGGAACCTACTTTTAAAAGCTAAACACAGCATATGCAACCCTTTTCACTTTATGAGCAGAAAACTCCATTAAAATATGGAGTATTTGTTATAAACTCACTAAGCCAGTTCTGAATGTTCTGAAGTTGTTTCATCTGAAAAACGAACTACAAAGGAAACATTGTTCTAACAGGACCTCTCTGCATGACCACATCCAAAACTAAGCTTAGTATCATCAAAACCAATGTCTTTACAGTCACTTTCCTATCATTACAAGATGCTTTGAGACATTTTAAGGAAGAGCATTTATTCTTGTAGTGCCCAGGGTTAGAATGCTGCCATCCATCAGGGATGTTCCCATCATTCAGAGCATATGCTCTAATCCAAGCAGGAGCTTCCCACTGTACAATCAGCTCTGGCTCTTTACAAGACATGTGCAGTCTCTTGCCAGTGTTTACATGCAGTGCCAGGCACTAAAGATTTGGCATCCAAGACAATTTCCCACCTAGGGGCACGTGAGGTATGTGAGGTGTGACACGCTACCTTTGGGCAGGTGATCTCAGTCTGCTGGATCATGATAAGGGCAGATGCAATGAGAGCTCCTTGACGCACATAGTTCACAGGATCATTTGTCATTGGCTCAAGCAAATTGATTGCTTCCTAAAAGAAATGAAGAAATACAGAGTCACAGAGTTAATACTACTATTTTTAGAATGCCAGGATTCAATTCTCCAAAGGAAGGTTATCAGATTGATGCTATCAGATATACTTTAAAAAATGTTTTGCCTGTTCTTGACAAATGAAGCAGAAATCTGTATTTCTGTAGATTTTAATCTAAAAATTGTGAAGAAAAAGAAAAGAAATGCCAAAAACAAGTGAAGGATGGATGGAACAAGATCTACCTGCAGAAACAGGGCAACAGCTAAACAACAGGTATAAGCAACAGATGCGTTCATCAGATTAGATTCCAAATTCTTGGCCTTACACTTTATTGTTAGAACCTGTAGCATTTAGCATCTTTTAAGTAATCTCTTGTTCAGAGTGCCCTTCTGTCCATACTTAAACTGAGGACATGAGCAAATGCAGCTGAGTGCAGAGTGCAAGAGTTTCCCAGTTCAGATCCCTCTTGGTGTTACTTCCATTAGGTGAGGCTTTTAAAAACAAGTTCATTTTATACAGAACATTATTTCAAAGAACCACTTCTAAAATAACATCATGCTTTCACTAAGACTGCATTTGCCATCTGAGCTATGTTGGAGGCTGTACTTCTTCACCTGAAGGTGACTCATTCACTCTTTGGCAAGCATTCAGTACCATGGATGAAACACCCACTATGACAAAAAGCTGAACTTTTTGATCTCCAAAACTGAATCTATTTGGGCCTTCAAAACCTACTAATAGAAGCTCTGCAAGACATGTCTCTGTGTAATCAGATGGTTTAGGTCATCATACAATGTATCTGGAAATAAAACAAGACTCATTCTTGCGACTAAAAGCATTTCCGCTTAAATTAACTTGTCAGATGCAGCAGGTTAAAAATAACTAACTCCTTGATTCCACCTTCCACTTGAGAATAAAGCGACCTGGATAAAAATAGGACTCTTGGATCTGCTTTCAAATCTTCATGCTTTAGCTACTAAAGATGGCAGGCAGTGCACGTCAGCATTCTGTGCTTTTGGCAGCACCAGTGACATTCGGGAGCGCTCACGCAAGAGCCACAGACCAAATGTTTAATACAGGAAGAGATGAGACAGATAAGCAAGAGATTTATCAAAGACTCAGAAGCATGACATATTACCTTGTCTGTGCACCTGTTCTGAAACTGCAATTCTCTACCACTACAGATTATTATATACATGTGGGAGAAGCAGAGGGAGCTTATTCCCAAGTTTACTTGCTGCTTGTTCCAATGAGTGCTCACTTCCCTCAGCAGAAGCAGGAATCCTGCTATAAATGGTCTGTTACCATCCATAAGAATTAACCCTCACTGATACTTATAAAGTGAGAATACATAAAATGTACTGGTTGTTAATTACACTCCTGAAACTACAATATCTTTAATAAAATTTCATTGCACTTGGCTTTACTATGTGGATCTTCCATGAATCGTGTATCACAGGAAAGATGAAAAAAGCTAGAAGTTAAGCAAAACATCTGCTGTTTTCCTGTCACTGGCACTCCAAGGACAAAGGAGTATTGATTTTGGAGTACTGAACATACATTTAAAGTTCAGTGGCAACTTGACAGTAAGAAAACTCTAAGAAAAGTTTTGAACACAAAATTCCAAGACTGTGACAGTAATGTATAAAAACATTCTAATTTACCTATTCTGTACAAGCAGGAAAAGAAACTCTATGCCCAGAAAAGTTAAAGAATTTAAAATAGTGCTGTACTCCAGCTGGCTGGTAGTGTACATGTGTGAGAAATCCATCTGCATGTGTGATGTCTGCACACAATGTGTCTGTTGCAGGAGGGAGCAGGAACAGTCTTGGCCACAGATGCTTCTTTCTGGCCCTCACCTTGTTTCCAGTGCCTGCACAGCAGATCCCCAAAGCCATGGCAGCCCCATAACGCACGTGGGGATTGTAGCTCTCTGACAGCAAAGAAACCACACTCGGACACTGCTCTGGAGTCCTAGAGAAAGGCAAAAAAGAATATTGTTTATTATTAGTGTTCTTCAAAATATATATGGTATTGTGCTTCAAAATAGGGTGACTTTACTCTGTTCATGCCTGAAAATTTCAAATTGTTCTTCCACACTGTATGTTTTTTCATTTCTCAAAACTTAACCAGAGGGGAGGAACAAATGGGCTAAGAGAACAGATTAATAAACACATTAATAAACTTCCCTATCACTGCAGATAATCACACACAGTTCCCACTACTGAAGTCTTCCTTAGTGCTTATTTTCCGCCTTTAAAAGATCCCCCAGCAGAATGATGTATCTCTTGAGGCTGAAGTCTTTATCTCCAGAAATCATGCCTTTTTGACAGGCTTTCCACTAGCAGAGGTTTACCCTCCACAAGACACACAGCACTAAATTTCCCATCAGTAGACACAAAACTCACCTCCAGTATTCAATCAGCCTTCAAGGCTGGTGGGTCCCAAACTCCCTTTTGCAATCACAGCTTCTGCCAACTCCTCCTCACCCCCACCTACTGCTGTAAATCACAGCACGGGAGGAAATGCTGATACAACACACACTTCCAATCAGTTTATGAGCAATGTCTACTGCTGCCTCCTTATAGTGTCATGCTGGGACTGTTGCTGCCTTTTAAGAGATCTGAAATGAATATATATGCTCTATGCCTCACCAGCTGGGAACCAGTGTCCTGCTGGTCACTACAGCAACAAAACTTCCAGCCCAGTGCTGGAAGATGAAAGAGAGCCTTAATTTCCCACAGCCAGAAGCATACGTTGCTCATGCAAACAGCTTTGTAAATATTGAGTATTTCTGAAATAGTGCAGAACTAAGAGTGTTAATATATTGATTTCCTTTCTGTCTTCATGGTCATATTTATCCCTGGTTTAATTTTAATGCCACACAAACCACTCCATAATATCAAATACTGCCAATTTCAGCATCCTGAGTCTCATGGCATGATGAAGAGAAGAGCAATGCAGGAATGCAGTTGGTAAGTAAACGTTTATGAAGAAGAAAGATGTAAAACTATAAATTGTAAGTGATTTCATTATATCTGTTTATAGAGTGAACATCATCTGGCTCTTCATGCCATCTCACTGCGTCTTGCAGCCCAGGCTAGCATTTTAACTGTCACATTCACAATCCTATAAGCAGTCTTGCAAGCCACTTACTTCTGCTGTAAACTGATTTCAGACTAAAATGTACCTAGGAAGAAGGCAAGAGCACATTCGTTTTTGCTGCCTTTCTTACATGTGTTACACTGAAAGATGGAGTGTGGAGGGTGGCAGCAGTACCTGTTTGTACACAGGAATTATGGCATCATGTAAAATCATTGCCTGTCAAGGCACTCAACAACTCAGGAGAGAGAAAAACCACTATAGGATATACTCCAGCATGGGTTTTATTTAAATGAATAGCTGAATCATAGAAAACAGTAATGAAAAAGACTTTGAGCAATAATCTAGTTCATTCTCTTCTTTCATTGTGACGGGGGACAGAAGACATGTTCATATAATGACACACTCATACACTCACACTCATTCTTCAGTTATACTCTACACACATAATTAATTTCTATTCGAGGTATTCCCATTTCAACACTTTCCCATGGTCTCCTCTGACAACTAGTCCTGAACTCCTCTTTGCACTCCTCTCTCCTACTCCAGCTGGCCACAGACAGGCAGCACCACCACACAGGCTCCAGTCCTCCTCCAGAACTGCTCAAGGGACCCAAAGGCAGTCGGGCTTCGGAGGCTACTCAGTGCCTCAGCAGTAATGGCAGCAAGCACCCATATCTTCCCCCCACCCACCACTTCCATCTGAGTCTTCCCAAAGCATCCACATGGGGAAAGAATCCCACCTACCAACATCACCTTACAAACCCCCCTGGCCTTCAACAGCAGCAAAAAAAAAAACACAAGAGAGAAGGAAACACCAAGCTGCTGGAAACTGCTGCCTCTAAGATGAAGCCATGATGACAAATGTTAAGAAAGGGAGAAAAGCTGGGCAACAGAACAATTCTGTCATGCCCTATGAGTAAAGACAACAAACTAAAAGACACATTTAAAACTACCTATCAGTCTCTTGCTCAAATAACAGCTTAGACAATGTTTTCTTTAAAATGAGCTGATGTGGAGACCAGGAGACACAAATCCTATAATAAATGAGGCCAAACATTCAGCTGAACAGAAGACTTCAGCTCTTGCACAAAGACCCTTAACACCTTTGTGTTTGCTTTACTTCAGATAATGTTAAACAGGCAAATTGTGAGCCAAAGAAGAGAAAAATACTTTCTGGCAAAGATGTGATTATGCACTCTGAAGCATTAATCATTAAATCCCTGTTCAGAAAGCTGGATTTTATGGAATCACTAACTTGGACACATATTTGTTTCTGCAGGCTCAGAAGTTCTAACACAGTTTTTATTATAAAATCAGGATTAATGTACACTAATTGATTTTCTTAATTCTTGGCCAGATTTAAATTATTTGTGGCCATTATTTGAAATACTTTTATCTCAAATCTACCCATAAAACAGTCAAACATTTTGACAGGAGGCCTTCCATAAATCCACTTTGGGAGTTGCAGCAACTTGATGGGTCCCACCACTTTCCTCAGTTTTCTCAAAACCTTAATCTTAAAAAAATGTCTTCTCACTTAACAGAGATCTAGAAGGCAGATCAAAAAGTGGGAAAGAGTTTTGCAAAAGTGTGTATTGGAGGAACAGGACCTCAGTGCACAAGAACATTGCTGGCATCAATGCTCAAGCAGTAACTTTTGCTTGCTCCTTTATTGCTGAGATGTTTGTAATTACAAAGTCCTACACAGTGTTGCCAAAGGTCAGCCCTCATAAACCCAAACCCACACTCCATAGAATTTATAAAACCCAAAACAATTCTGTCAAGTGATCAAAAGAAAAGTTAAAAAGTCCTCATAAGCAGTCCCAGGCTGCAACTGTGCTCCCATGGGTATTACTTCCACCTGGTAATCCAGTTGGGGACTATGTTTAAAACATGACCATGTTCTCCTTCCCCTGGCCCTTCACTGAGAGCACAGCCCCTCAAGCTGCTGATGTGACATTCAGCACAATCCAGAGGGAAGAGGGACAGTCCCCCTGCTGATGGAGGAAGTTTCTGCTTCACTGGTACCCAGCCCCACACAGGCTCCCAAACCAAGGCCACCCTTCTGGCTCCCTGCTGGAGACCTCCACCACTCTGCTGACTGCTGATGCCTGAATCAATGTGGATACAGAGTAGAAACCTCTGGTGGCAGATGGAGAGAAATAATGAAGAGTGTGAGAAATCTTAATAACACTACTAAAAAAGAGAAATGGTTTGTCACAACTCACACTCAGCAACCCGCTACTCCTACTCAGTCCTAAAACAGGTATCTGTCATTACTGCAAGTTAAACACAGAAAATAACATCACATGAAATACCAGAATAACATTTGGAGATTCAGTGGGCGGACATTTTACCTCCAGACACAAATTTTTCCTCCCCTCTTTAAAGTCACAGTAAAAATTCTAAGCCTGGAGTAGATTTAATATATTTTGAGGACAGAAGCAATGAACCATAGTCCTCTAGCATGACCTTCCCATAACATAGTCCAGTAATTTCATCTTGAAATTCCTACATTAAAGCCTAAGGCATGTCTCTAAACTGGACTGTGTATCTTAGAAAGATAGGCAATGTCTATTTTTGAAAACCAAATTATCTTTAATGCACTGGTTCCTTCCTTTTTTCCTAACACTGGTTTTACTCAAGCAGTGTGCTTTTGCAATTACACTTTACTACAACAACAAAATGATGACAAAAAAATGGCCCAATTATTTCTTTCATTTTATCGGAAAATTGCTCAGCTGCTCCTACATAAGCCATGAAACCACAGACGTCAGTGAACCCAGACCCGTACACAAAAAAACCCAACATCATAACTAGCTCCAACTTTGTTCTGATACCAGGAAACTAAATGAATAAAGAAGCCAAAAATCTCAAGAAGTTTCTTCCGTGAGACTTCAACAGTGTAGCCAGCTACAGTTTTGTTTCCACCCTACATCAGGATCGGTTTTACTGTTGTGATAAATGGGCTGCAGATGAAGGACTTCCTCCAAGATCCAGTTTGGTTTGTTTCAGAAGTCAAACAAAATCATAAAGAAAAATAAAGATGCACCAAGAGAGCAATAAGAGATTCTCAGCAAAACATAACCGCTGGCATTTTATTAGTTTTACTCACCAACTGGTTGCTCTTGAAACCTCCACAAGAAACAAACACCCCACACTATGGATTTTGAATCTCCCAGAAACCAGAATCAGTGAAAACACAGCGGAGCTCCCTGACTCCGGCCCAACTGCCTTAGCCTCAACTTTGAACTCCTTTCTGGGGCTGTTATTTCCTGGATATATATAAGGACAT